>DWJN01005568.1:0-11371 GCA_018248895.1 Carystus phorcus
TTGACGTTTGTCAATAGATTTGACAGTGAATTTCTTAATTTTTTCGTTGATCAGCCTTTCAGAAACCGGCCGTTAGTGACCCGGCCAACTTCGTTTTACTTAACAGTCAGTGAATTATTGACATTAATCGATTAGTATGAAACTTAATCTATCTTATAATATAAAATTCTCGTGTCACAATGTTAGTTATATTCCTCCGAAACGGCTTCACCGATTTTTATGAAATTTTGTATGCATATTGGTTAGGTCTGAGAATCGGTCAACATCTATTTGTCGTATCCCTAAATGTTAAGGGTGGTCCACTCCTTAATTTTTTATTTTATGTTTTTGACAAAAAAAAATGTTTATATTTTTTTTTATGATACAGCATTCCAAAATACATACAACAATTCTACACCTATTTTTTAACAGCAATTTTTTCTGCACTAAAAATAATTTATATGATAAAACAACGATTGCTGAGTCAGCTAATACTTACTTATTTATCTTATCTTAAATTTTACTTCCAGGTGAAAACATCGCAGAAACTTTGTGTGGATGCAAAGAAACCGTCCATGGGTTTCGCTGAAACATGCGGTGCAGCGTTTCAATATGGTCCAAAGAAATTACAACCTTGGGGAGGCTTTGTAAAGTGAGTTTTTCCATATCACCCCGGCCACAATGCATACCGTGAAGACTAAATTATAATTACTAATTAATTTTAAAATTTATATATATTAATAATTAATTTTAAAATTTATAGATTGACTAGTAGACTCAGCCACGCGTTGCTGTGACTAAGGTTTACATAGGTATTCAATTTAGCCGCCTAATTACCACACATCCTCATCTGTTAGAATCTTATGGAACTAATTCTTTGTAAGATATTAAACAAATAATTTGCAATAAAATAATTTTGCGACTATAAATTGAGATGTAAGCGCTCATATCTTTGAAGTTGAATCAAAAGGTACACACTGTGCAAAATCGGTTAAGTGTGATTAAAATCGGTTAAGTAGTTTAGCGAGACCATCGCGAACAAACACTGTGACACGTAATTTATATATATTGAAAAGGATGTTAGTTACCCTAATAAAATAAAAATAAAATAAATGTTACTATAGCTGTATGAAAATGGTAAGAATAAATAGGCAAGAATTAGAGAAAGAAACGGCTGAGGATTTCAATTTACAAAAAAAATAAGTTTCATTTTACATTGATCAGATAGATGTTGTATATCGTCATTTATAAATATGTGCATACATTTACATACTTTAAAATCTTAATATAGGGTAAACATGTAATATATATAGTCCTATAACTATCTATCTTCTTATATCTTTTTTTATTAAGTATAAGATTATGTTGGAGTATAATCCCAGGCAATTCTAGCTGATTGAAAACGGATAAGTGGCCTTGTGCGGAATTGAAATTTTGCTTCGGATCGACTCACGATAAGAATTTGTTGAAGCGTTACAATTTGACTTTACAACTGTTTGCTGAAACGAACTTGAAATTCATTTAATTCTTTAATTCATTCACTTATTCATATACTTTAGCTTTTTTTATTTTTATTTTGTATAAGTTAATGCTTAACGTCAACGCCACGTGATGGTAAGTGGTGAGGACGTCTAAGATGGAGGACGCATTAACTTAGCAGAAGCCTATTCACTCTCCTCTTAAAGACTCCTACGTTGTAAGTAACCGGGAACACCGAAGCAGGTAGGCTATTCCAGTCCCTCGCGGTGCGCATAATGAACGACGAAGCAAACCGCGTCGTTCGTAGCTAATGTTCCCAGCCAAAGAGATTGCGAGTTATTCATCATATAGGAATTTCTTTTCCAGAACATTCGTTGATTACTCCTTGGCTGTGACGTATGCAAGTGTGCTGTGTGTGTATGTTGTGTTTATCGGGTCATCCTTCAAAGAGGTAAGTCAAATCGATTTACTGATATTATAGATACCTACCTCCCCTGCCTTCAACCCATTAATGGCGCACTACTAACCACGGGTCCTTTCGCTTCCCATCACGTAGGAGGTCTAGAGCATACTTCACCATGCTATTGAAGTGTGGATTGGTGGACGGGTTGGTGGCCAACCCAAGTGTTGGAAGTTTTTAAGCCGCCTAAAAGCCTCTGATGTGGTTTAACGACAGTTAGTTATCGATAATAACCGGGACCGACAGTTTAACGTGTCCTCAAAAGTACAAAAATGCGTAAGAAATTTTAGCTATTACCAGTCACCTATCATTCAAATTACATTAGAAATTCATTTATGATACGTCTTTCAAAGAATGTTACAGTTTTAAGTATTTAAAGGTAGAAGCACTAAAGTGCCTTTCAATCCATTAACGGCCCACTACAGGGCAAAAATCTCTGCTCATTACTGAAGAGGCTTAGAGTATACCCCAACAACTTACTTCAAGTACATATTGCTCTAAAAATATTATACTATCGAGGACGAAGTAAAAAATTCCATCTTTAGACATACTGTTACCGAAATACCGACGCATACAAAATATAAAAGATAAAATTACTCTTGTTTATGTTCCTATAGAAATATTGGATAGCAAGGAAAAGTAAATGATAGCCGTGTTAAATATAGTCACATAATTATCCGTAATTATATTGAAACATCTGATGGTATGCATCAAGTAAAAGTTTCGTTTGGGACATACGATAACTTTGAAAAGCGAGAAGTTGACACTGATGAGTTAGAACTTCGGTGAATCTTTATCGTAAGATAGTACAACTGCGCCCAAACCGAACTTACCTAAACGTGACGTAACACGAGTATTTACAATACATTACAGTATAAACGTCTTCAAACATTCTTAACTCCAAATCAAACTCTGTTCTTCTGGAGCTTTTCTGAACAATGAACTAGACTATGATATCAGATTCCTATTGTCAGGGGTCGCAGGCCTCTACCACCCCGATAGTACTTACATTATGGTGGTAGAGTAAGATATTTATGCAGAAAAACACAGTCTTTCTGAAACCGAACGTGCCATTCTATTCATTTTATAAGACCAAAAGTCTGTGAGTATGGTTCTTTGTTTATTGCTATGTTGCTACACCTTTTCTGGTTGCTATTTGTAACATTACTATTATCAACAATAAATAACATATTTCCATTTCATTGCAAAAAAGAGAAAATAGAGATTATTATGCTTCCATTAAACCTGCAAATTATATAAAAAGCGAACAATTCGGTTTAAAGATTTTCTCATTTTCATGTCGCTGACATGTGAATGACATCTGTGCATTACCATAAACATGTAAAACATTTCCTGTGTGATGGTTGTCATCAGTAAAATTTACAACTCGAGAATCAATTCATGCCGATGAAAAGGGAGAAGTAAGGAAGTACTGGCTCTTAAGATCCCGCTGGAACACTACGAATCGTTTCTCAGTTTGTCACATAAGTTTCTGCTCTGATTGGGAATCGATCCCAAATTTCGCAGGCGTGATCTCCAACTAACCTACAAAATGTTCAAATACCATTTATTTGCTTCAGACTCTGGACATGTACTATCCGGATTCCAACCTATCCATCCAAGCATACTGCGCGCTAACGCTGGTACCACTAGTCATCATCTGCCAGATAAGGAACCTCAAGTACCTGGTGCCGTTCTCCGCGATCGCCAACTTCCTCATCATAGTAGTCTTCGCCATAACCATGTACTATATTTTCGTGGATTTGCCGCCGCTCAGCGAACGCGAGATTATTGTCAGCGTCACCCAATGGCCGTTGTTTTTAAGGTAAGAAGTAAATAAGACACGACTTTGATGACATATTTTCGCAATAGCCAAGAGTCAACCAGAATTGTTATTACAATTAGGAATGTGTATACGAATATGTTTTTTTGCTCTTATAAATTCATGATTATATCTTAAGACATTGTTTTTATCTAATTAAGTGGTTAGTTTATGTCCTAAGCTTATACACAAAAACATCCAAAAGCAATATAATCAAATAAAAAGTTTATACTTTGCTTATGAAACCACAAAACATCAGTAATAACTACCAACAAAAAAACCCGTCGATGAATAGAGAAAACATTTTCTACATCCTGAAGAAATTGCACGTCACTATGCAAGAGGTGCATACTTTTATTATAAAAATAATATTGCATGCATATGCATAAAATTTTACATGTGGCAAATTGAATAAGTACGTATAACAGAGCAAGATCCTGTAAATGCCAGACCTTCGTCATTTTATAAAAGCTGAAAGTTTCTCTATGCATGCCCCCGATAGAGGTAACAACGATTAGCGAGTATAGAGATCATGATTGCTTGGGCACGTAACATATTATGGTAAAGATGTAAAAAGGGTACCTCAATTTCGTTAAAGTACAAAGCTCATGTTTTCTGTTATCTTCTTCGAAATAATATTACAAACTTCGTCATCCGTTGTCGGACACTTAGTACCGTTACAACGACCAGGTAGACTCCCAATTTACGAAGAAAAAAAGATACACGCAATGACAAATGTTGCATCGAATCGTATTGTATTTTAAGTTCCGATAGGCGTCAGTCAGTTCAGTCTATTGCATTTAAAAAAATCCAGAAGAAAAAGTCATTTGTCAGCAAAAAAAATATTTCAATGAAAAAAATATTATTTGATACACATTTTTTTTTATAACGTTGATTGATGTTAAGCAATAACGCCTGTCGGAACTAAAATACAACGCGATTCGAAGCGTCGTTTTCCATTGCGTATATCTTTGTTCGTCGTAAATTATACAGTTTATGGGTGACTGGCTAGTGGTTATAGCGGTGCTAAGTGTCTGGCAACGGATGATGAGACTTCTAATATAATTCCGAAGAAGATACGGAAAACCTGAGCCTTGTAATGAAATTGAGGTACCTTTTTACACCTTTACCACCTGTTATCCTTTGCTTGTGGTTAGGGCATGCAGAGAAACTTGTAACTTTTATAAAATGACAAGGTCTGGCGTTCTGAAGCTCTTGGGCTATAATGATGTGTATTATAATGTAAGTGGTAAATCATTCTGTACCAGGTTGAGGCATGTACTTTTTTTTCTCTTAAAGAATAAATTAATGGTATATTAAATTTAAGCGGACCCTTAAAATTCTTATACGATCTATCTATTTTGTTTTCAAATATTTTACTTTCACATAATGTCTGCCTCTCGAACCAATTTTGGACGTCTGGCTTCATAGAAAGAGTCGCTAACAATCAGTATGCATATTTAATTTGTACAGCTAAAGTTAGGACTTATTTTTTATTGATTAAATAAAAAAACATAACATAATATTCATTGATTGACCGAAACGGTGGTAGATGCAAAATATTTGACGTTTCATAAGTGTATTTATAAATACCTACATGAAATAAATGATTTGAGTTTGAGTTTGAGTTTTGAGTTTGATTAAAATGAACATCAAAATTTTACTTTAGCAAGAAATAGTTGATAACTATTTTAAGAATAATTTCGTGTATTGAGGAATATATTTATCTCACCCATTTTTATTCTAGCACAGTGATATTTGCAATGGAAGGCATTGGGGTTGTGATGCCAGTTGAGAATGAGATGGCTAACCCAGAGCGATTTCTTGGATGTCCTGGAGTGCTTAACGTGTCAATGGTCATCGTTATTTCACTATACGGCGTCGTGGGCTTCTTTGGTTATGTACAATATGGTGATCTTGTCAAAGGAAGTATCACTTTGAATTTACCCCAGGAACATATGTATGTATATTTTATAAATTTATTTTTACACGCTTTTTCG
This sequence comes from Carystus phorcus, assembly GCA_018248895.1. NCBI lineage: Eukaryota > Metazoa > Arthropoda > Insecta > Lepidoptera > Hesperiidae > Carystus > Carystus phorcus. The sequence goes on from DWJN01005568.1 coordinate 5,741, forward strand.
TACTTGTCTTAATATGCAATTCTAAAAGGTGGTTTAGTGTTTTATATCGTTTTTAGTTATAGCATTTTAGGGTCCCCAGGTAAAAAGTGTCAAAGAGTTTTGGTTTGATCAAGATTTTGGCATAGCATTACCTTGACTTATCTACCTACATAGTAATCTTGATTCGGTAGTCAGTAATGTACATAAATTAACATTCAAAAGATTACATACTTACGCTAGGTCATGGGTACCATGGGCAACATAGAAAAGCAACACACGCCCAGACCGAGATCGTAAATGTAAACTACTCTTTAAAATTTTCCACCTCATTATCAATCTTATAGATTCTTCCAACGGCAATTCGCAATGGGGACCATTGTACTACACAAGTCGTTAATCAAAATGTATAAACCTTATTTTGCAGAATTGCTCAAGCCGCTAAGATCATAATGGCTATAGTCATATACTTATCATATGCTCTTCAATTCTACGTGCCTATGGACTTTATAAAACGGCTGATGAGTAATCGACAATCTACCAAATATGATAATGTCATTCAAGTCAGCATAAGAACCCTTCTAGTTACGATTACCGGTGAGTAATTTGTTCGAGTAGTTCTCAGAATTAATCAGGGATGGTTTAAAATTAGCATAGGTAGTGTAGATAGATCAATTATTTATCAAAGAAAGTAGACTGAATCGATACTTACAAACTTAAACAACAAACAGTATTGTCGAAAATTTTCATTACCTACTGCTTGATATCCGAAATATAAATTTAAGTTTGATTTTAATAAAGTTAGTAAGTAAGTTTAGAGAGTTAGTAATGCTAACAGTTTTAAGTATCTTCATGTAAAATATTGCGTGTTTGTCTAAATTTTAGTCAATCTTTCTTTACAGTTGCCTTGGCAGCAGCTTTCCCAAATCTAGAGTTGGTGATAAGTCTCGTTGGTGCAGTCTTCTTCTCAACCCTCGGTTTACTGATCCCGGCTATCGTTGACACAGTCTACCTATGGGACAGAGATTTGGGAAAATTCAACTACGTGCTCGTGAAGAACACAATAATTGCGGTTGTTTCTATAGTGGCCTTGGTTTCTGGCTCCTACGTTTCCATCCTAGGAATGATTGAAGACTTTTCTGGGAGCAACGACCATAATGCGACTATGACTTAATTTTAGTTATTTCAATCTTATCGTTTTTTGTATTTGATAAAGTGTCAGTGCGTGTCACTCAAAAAACAAATAGAGAGAAAACTGGAGAACCAAATTGAAAGAGCGTATTATGGGATTAGTCTTCTTTACCAATTGTCTGCTGAGCTATTGTACAATTCTTTCGTCGTATTATTTAAGACTAATAAAGATTTCGTTGTTTGGATGAAATATTTTGAAGATTATGTAATCTTCAAAAGTCTTCTTCAAAGGCTAATGTCCTTTAGTTAATTTTTAACATTTTGTTTCCAAAGCAGAAACTACTTAACGAAAGCTATGGTTTACAAATATATTTAATGCTTTACTTAGTTAAATGAAGTTACCTCAAGTTACTTTAAGTACAAAAATAGAAGAGTTATCTCTTCTAGCCAGATATTAATTATAAGATTTTGTATTTATTATGTAGGTACATTAGTAATTTATTATTGAAACTGATCTATAATTATTTATACTATTATTTTAAAAACTTGTTTTTTTTTGTTACTGCTACACATAATTTTACCACCACCATTTCGTTGTTTTATTAAAAGCTTTTGATTTTGTTAATGATTTAGTTTTTTTGGTATAAGTTTTAGTATAAGTTATCCCAAACACATGATTGATAGGAGGAATTATGCTTTAAACGGTGAAAATGTCGGTAGTATTAACATTATCAATAAAAATCTGAAAAATAAACTTTGGGTTATCAGATGTTTTCGATAAATCATTGCCCACTTTGGTGATTAGTAAAAATCATAAGGAATCTGAGGATAAAGATCCAATTATTCTCAATTATAAAGATACTTCATACATTTTATCTGCTTTCCCGCCAAGCCATCTAAATTCTTTTGTATGTGTCTGTTATGAAAAAAAGAGTAAGTTATGTCTAACTCAATGCTCTTAAAATCCATGACCATTTATATGAGATAGGATTATTGTCGAGTATCAAGTAATGAAGTAAAAAAATTACTATTTCATATATTATTGTTAAAAAGCCTTTTAGAAAAACTCCTGTAATCTCTGTTCCCTGAATACTTGACCAAAAAGTTTATGCCTACCTACTAATAGTTTTAATAGTTAATACCCGCAATAAACTTAATTTAACATCCTTTTTATATCTTCATTATGCACGACAAATATATAGTTTGTTGAAATTTATTCTCATCTTAAAGCTGGCAGTGTAATTGATAATACTGCTAAATATATTAATAATATAATAAATCCATTAAAATACTGATAAGTTGTGAATATGAATAATGAATACTCATCATATAAAAATAACATGTCAATTTTCAATATTTATTCCATCGTCACATATTTATATAATTAATATTTGGTTAAAGATTATTTATTATTATAATAATATTTATTTTATCTCTAATTATTATTTCTTGTTGTATAGAGTAGTTTTCATTTCATATACACTGAATAAATCAGCTTTGCTGTCGGTAGACAAAAGTACATTAATATTACCATCTATGTAATATCTACTAGAGATAGTCACTTCGCCTTCTCCAAAGAATACTTCGATGGAACTCGCGTCAATAAATACTCTCATTATCAATTTCGTCAATGGGCGATATTTTGTGCGACGAAGACCATCCTCACCGTCCCGTTTAAGAGATACACGACCATTCAAGAACTCGTATTTTATTTCAACTTTAGAAGTTTCATTTCCAATATGCAAAGTTACGTTTTCTGTACGTGAAGCGATTATGTATACTTCACCAGCTTTATTTGAAAGAGGTACTTTGGTTCCACCACGTGAATTTCCAATAAACAATGCTTTTCCACGCACTGAAGCGACTTCTTTTACTGGTTTCTGTAATAACCGATTATCTGCAGTAAGGGATAATGTTCTGACAATTGTCATTTGGCCGGTGAAACCATCCAATGCCTCAGGAGACGTCGATGGGTATTTAGAAGGCCACATATCCATCCAAGCTACTAATAATCTACGTCCTTTATTATCTAAAATTGTTTGGGTAGCATAAAAATCGTGGCCGAAATCTAACTCTCTGAACTCGGTTTCTGGAGTAAAAACACCATATTTGTAATCGAAATGCCCAACAATATAACCAGTTTGAAACAAATTTCTGAATCTATCGCCCTGTGCCTTAACACCTTGCGGTGAGAAGAGAAGAACAAAACGTCCATTGATTTCAAAGAAATCTGGACATTCCCACATATATCCCAAGAAACCATCAGATTCATCCAAAACTGATACTTGTTTCCAGTTAATTTTATCCGAAGACTTGAATAAAAGCGCACGCCCCAGGCTTTCGCCACTTTCACCAGTGAAAGAGTTGCCTAATACCATATACCAGTCACTGCCATGCTTCCAAACCTTAGGATCTCGGATGTCCGGTTGTAAATCTTTTCCTACAATAATTGGGTTATTGGCGTATTTTGTAAAATGGGCGCCATCTGTACTTGAAGCTAATGCCTGAGTTTCAAAGTGATCGGGCGTTTGACCTGGAAGATTGACATGTGCAGTATAAAAAAGGTACATGGTACCCGAGTCAACCACAGCACTGCCGGAGAATACACCACTCTTATCGTATTCCGTATCATTCTCCATTGCAATACCAAGATCTACCCAATTAAAGAGATCCTTGCTTTTGGCATGGCCCCAAACTGCAACACCTGGCTGCACACTGCTGAATGGATTGTATTGGTAGAACAGGTGGTATTCATTTTTAAATACGCAGAATCCATTTGGGTCATTCATCCAGCCCTTAATTGGAGCCAAGTGGTATCTTGGATAGTATCGATCATTTTCCAAAGCCGCACTGAATCTGAAAGAAGAAACTGCTATTAGAAATAAATTCAGAATTTTTTCCATTTTTGCTGATTTAGTATAAAGTCATAACTAGACAGACAGCGTTTGGCTGAGAATGATCAGACTAGGATCCCTTAACGTTATTTTATAGGTTCAATGTCGTGCTGCACGTAATCATAATTATTCGTTGGCGTGCGTTATAATGTATTTATTAAGGATTCATTTGTAGTCATTACACTTATTGAATTTCAATAGTTTGCTTAGAAACTATACTCTCTCTTTGTACATTTATAACATTTACTGAATGTAATAAATAGCAATATATTTACATGACTACAGAAGGAAACAAGTAACGAGCGTGTATCGTAATGTGATGTTATTGTAACATATCACGTTACATGAGTGTTGTTGTTATTTTCTGGAAGTTCTAATAACATGTGTTGTTAGAACGTATTTGTATTAATACTATGTTTGTTTTGTAATAAAATAATATCATCATTTAATTTGACAAAGATATTTGCAACTGTTACTAATCCAACTAAAAACTGTTTTTATGAAAACATTACAAAATCGTCCCAAAAATGGAGGTGTGTTTGAAATAAAACGCAGACTATGCACATCCTTCTAAATATGCACAAATACAACATAGAAAAATGAATTCATAAGATGAGTTTTTAAAAGCTACTTTTCAAAAATATTTAAAGGTATTGATATTATTTGCATTTGCATGGTATCCATGGAAAAAAGGAAACGGTGTCAGGCCCTTTCTTTTGGAAATTATTGAACTACGTCCGAATGGTATTAGTACAGCAATCATGAATTTATAGTAAAATATTTTATCAAGTTTTCACTATAACATCTGAGACTTAGTGGTTATCCTATGTCTATTTCTTGTTGCGGGGTCAATAAAATTAAATCAATCTTGCCTCATACGCCACGGTAGAGAACCGGTACAGACCTTCTATTTTCTAAAATATTCTGTAAACTTTTAATATGTAACCAGCAAGTAGCCTCAGGTGTTTTATCTAAACTTAGAAATCAAATAATCTACGTAAGTTTTCTCTCAGGAAAACGAACAAAAACATAAAATAAATCATTTAGTTATTTACTGATAAACTTTATTGCACTTTGTAGTGTAAGGTTTGAGACATTATTTGCACGTACATATCTAATATAGATTAGGTCTGTTTATAATATCCTTACAAAGTTATGCTATGCGTTTTTGAGATTCCATACTAACCGCCATGAAACTAGATTCAACCACGGAACACATTTTTACACAGACAGGATTACCAAATTGTACATCATTAAGTGATAAATATATATACCTACATCATTAATTTATTATAACCTATAGCCTTCCTCAGTAAATGGAATATCTAACACAGAAAGAATTTTTCAATTCTAACCTCTAGTTCCCGAGATTAGTGCCTTCAAAGAATCAAACAAACAAGCTCTTCAGCTTTATTCTATTAGGATAGATATCCCGGGGTGTCAATAGGATGCTTTATATGCTGGATAGTAAATACGTTACTTTTGTGCGTGTGTTAGAAGATGTCAGACGAATCGAAATTTCAATTTGTCATTGGAAAATTAGACAAGTAAGGTATACAACAAGTGACCGATATAATTATTTCACAACCAGAGAGCGGAAAATACGACGCGTTAAAAAAGAGACTTTTGG
>DWJN01005569.1:0-11370 GCA_018248895.1 Carystus phorcus
TGATAAGCGTTTCCGAAATCGGCGGTTAGTGATAGGTTGGTATTATGTTAATTATCTTCCTACCAGTTTCTCAATTTTATATGAGGTCGACGTAATATCTCCTTTTCTTTCATTCTTCTACCCATTACATATCTACTACAATTTCATTTCATGGTTCCTAGGTTCGATTCCTAGCGAGACAAAAATGTAAATGATCAGTTTAAATTTCTGTTCTCGGTCTGACTATGTTTTTATCTTTGTGTGTTATAGAAAATACTACTGTGTGGCTATGAGTGTATAGCGTTATTTATTTTTTTAAAGTACATACATACGTGATCAAAACAGTTAATAGCATATAATTTTAAACTAATATCATCACAGACTCTAAACATTTTAAACATAAAGGTGTACGATTTTCGTATATTATACTGATGACCGGTAATTTCGACCAATGTATTTTTTTTGACAAAATAAACTTGTCTTATACGTATCTTATCGTAGGTACCAGTTTGTGTTTATAAAGTGTGTATTTAACGTGGTTTGTGTCTCCTACATTCTCGAACACGTTGGCGATATTCCAGTACAATGTACGAAGAGTAATGGTCTCGTTGTCGAGTGTTAGAACACGACGATAGCGTGACGTACGAGAAACGGCACATCGGGTAAACGGAAACGGTGTAAAAGGTTTGTTTAAAGGCGCTGGGTTTTTATGATCCATGTGGAACGTGGTTGATGCTTTATGTCCATATGAAATGTGGGTTATAGTATATCGCTTTAATATTGCTTTTGATTCCTGTACAAAACTATAGTAATAAATAAGTAATAATGCATTAAAAAAACATGTTTTATCAAATTAAATTGTGAATATAAATCGTCCTCGAATCCTGAACACACTCGAAAATTTAATCTAAATTGGTTTAATCGTTTGGGAGTATTTCCATCTATCCATCTATTAATCTTTGGTTGTCCACTGCAGGACATATGCCTCCCATATTTGACTCCACTCTGTGAGGTCATGAGCCTTTTGAATCCAGCGTTTGCTCGTCTTCTTCAAGTCATCAGTCCACCTGGTCGGAGGGCGTGCCATACTCCGCAGACGTAATCGCCATTCCTCTCTGGGGGCGTCCCACACTCCGTTTTCAGAGACGTGGTTGCCATTCGAGGAATTTTCTTCCCAACGGTTGCGGTCCTCCAAACTATGTGTAGGAGGATTTCAGTGATATAAAAACAAATATAAAAATTATGTATACGAAGATTATAATAAACGATGTACATACATATATGTACATGTATTTTTTACGAATACTACGCTTTATACTGACTTGTATAAGTCTTATTGTGTAATTCGAATAATGGGTGATATAAAAGAACCAATGTAGAACGACGCTTACTTTGTAATTTGGCTGAAACAATAGTCATCAGTGTGTAGGCCGTAGACAGCGAGGTGACATTGTCGTAGCGACGTAGCGATCCTTCTCGTAGACCCTCTACGAACAGGGCTGTGAAATGTATAATTTTTATTTAAGTATAAATGAGAATCTCAATAATCATTCTTAACATATTATTAGAGGAACACATAACTTTTTAAATGCAAATTAAAACACAACACAAAGACGTAAACGTCATATTATAAATCGCAATGGCAATGAAATCGCGTGGCCACAAGTTACGCTTTTTAAAGTGAAAATGTGTCAGTCAGTCACAAGCAACAATAATGTTCATTTATATCTTTGATCAGTCTAATAAAGAGTAGTAGCAATTTTAGGTGAATTATCATTTAAAAGAAAGCTCACGAACCGCCATCCTTACAATAGCTATGTAGTAGGCAATTAACTAATAAAATTCACTGAGTTTGTATATTTATTTGCTTAGTTTTTGAAAAGGTAACACAAAAGTAATTACAAAATAAGGTACCATAAAAACTCACAACATAAAGTGTGCTAAAAGCAAATCAGTATATAATTATGTATGTAGGTATTTAGTTAAGAAATAAAAACAAGTTGTATAGAAAAAAAAGGGTAATGTTAAAAATCTGATTGTGGCAGCCCTATTGAAGGGTAAGGGTAAGCCAGACAAGGTAAGGGTGACGGTCAAGGGTCAAGGTCGGGCGATAACAGTGAACGGGGTCGTTCATCAAACCTTTATCTTTACTGCTTGACGTGTGACGTAGTCCATTGTTTGATGTGTCTTGTGTTTATTATTATAGTGTAGCTGTACCCTATTAAAACCTCAATGTAAAGAAAAGTCATCATATATAAGAAGATAATCGTTCTGATTTTAGTTATTGAGATGCTGTTGGATATAACGGGTAGAACTAGTCTGATCGATCAGCAAAACATTAACAGTTTAGACTGTAACTCATCAGCAATGTGTCCGATCCATATAATTTTGCTACTAAAGCATTGTCAGAGAATTCTGAACAGAGTTGCTAAAGACATCAATGCTCTATCTCCTACAATTTCAGAATTTACGAAGCCCAAATAAACAAACAAAGAAAAATATAAACATTGATTTTTATCGGCAGCAAGAAGTAACTAACTTAGTTTATCCAGTCGGTAAAGTAGCACATTTATATTCCTTAAGTTTACTGAATTTAAATGTTTCCATAAGGTTCCACTTTAACCGACTTCAAAAAAAGGAGCCGATGCTCAATTCGGCTGTACAAATGTTACTTAACTTTTTACTGGGCGTACCGATATCGATGATTCTTTTTGTATTAGAAACCTGGTACTTGTAATGTCCCATTTTGTCCCATCTTATGAGAAGATGCAGATGAAGATGAGATGATGGATCATGTGATGACTTCAGAAATTAGAATATTTTATTCGCGGTATTTAATTGAGTCCATTGAAAAAGCCATTATTCTCCGTCCCAATAAAGGGTTATAATATTGTATATCCATCTAACTTATATCTATAAAATATTATTGTTTGTTGCTGCCAGTTATTTTGAAACGATCATCGTTTCTCGTTGTTTCGTTTCAAATTACAAAATAAGCGTCGTTGTATATCGATTCTTTTATATCACCCACTATCCGAATTACACAATAAGAGTTTTACAAGTCAGTATAAAGCATGGTTTTCGTGAAAATAAATTATATACGTCGTTTATTATAATCTTTATAAACGTAAATTTTATATTCGTTTTTAGGTCAATGACAAGATTTTATATTTTTAATACATAGTTTGAGGGACTCCGCGTCACCGCCTTAGGCAGAAACGTCTGGAATGTTCTTCTTGTTACCATCGTAGATGTTCATAATAACCACTTACTGTTGCCATGTCTTCTCCTTTGTCAAAAACGATTTTCTTCGTCATCATACGTACGTACAATGACGAAGAAAAGCGTTCATCGTATTATACGTACCGCGAAAGATTTCATTGGAATAAATTATCCGCGTCAGTATCAGTGTTCCCGTTGGATTATGACGTAGAAGTCTTTAAGATAAGATTCAGGCATCTTCTAAGTTAGAGCGCTTTACCATCCAAGGTTACATCTTTGCTTACAATCAGGATAATGGTGAAGCATTAACTAAATGTATAAAAAACAACATTTAGTGAAAGATAAGTTACTCAATAGAACCCAACTATAAAAACACGAGCTCAATTTATTATGCGCTGCCGCACTCAGGCTTGAGAAATAAAGAGTGTGGAATGATTAAGGAATGTCGTAAAATAGGGATGTACGTAAATTATTCTAGGAAAGTCACCGTATCCGAATTTATTGTACCAACAATAAATATACTAACTGAATAATAAACTGTACCAACTGAACTAACAAATTAAAACTAAAGAAAGAAAATTAAATTAATAAAAGTAACCCATTTTTAAATACGTATATTCTAATAACGCCTAACTTTGAACGTTCTTGGTTAGCGACTACGTATTTCACGTAAATAATACATAAGTAATACTATTGTACTGTTGTTAATATAATGAAGACGCAGAAAAATATCAACGTAGACTAATAAGTAATAAAAGCACGTGAAATATCACAAAATGCACACATATCATACTTCTTTTCTTTACAATTCCACATGATGGGAAGTAACGTCGTAGTCCAATAAGGAGGATGTTACGAGTAATTTATTAGTAAAGTGTAATAAACATGAAGTTCATGAGTAGGTAATACATATTTCGGGTGCAATACTTAACTAGTTAGCAAAAGTCTTTTTAATTCCGAGAGAGTTTATATGTATATCCGAAAAACATATTTTGCGCACATCACTAATCTGTAGAGATCATGAACTTTGATGGTTTTGATATGTCGTTAGGTATGAGGCGTATATGAATGAGCACATGAAAGTTATTCACGTTCAAATGTCCATAAACAACTCCAGCGCCTAGTTGGGACTAAATTAATACGTTCGGTTCTCGGTTTGTATACTGCCTCACAAATGTTTTGTCGTGTGGGAAATTGAGAAGTAGATATGAGCATAAACTGAAGAGGACATTACTGAGCATAGTCCACCACGATGCTTCAATGGTGGTTATTGGATAACCGAGGTGACAGAAGTTATTTTTATGCCACTCGAAGGCTTTCGACATAACTTAACGGTTGCCGCTCTTCAACAGCTTCACTCGCCCTCCGGAATTGCATAAGAAATGTTGCCACAAGTACCCAGCTCTTCACCTAACTGACCGCGCCCGCAATTGTTGAACTCAGTCGATCATTTAGGATGAACGCGTGCCAAGAGTCTATGATTTTTAAACATACATCTTTAACATAAGTTTCATAAGATTCTAGCAGATGGCGGTGTAAGATAATTAATTGACAAAATAGAGTAATTGCAAATTATTTGTTTCATATCTTACAAAGAATTAGTTGCATAAGATTTTAACAGATGGCGGAGTAAGTCTGCTAAATTGAGTAGGTTTGTAAACCTTAGCCACAGTAACACGTGTCCGGGGTCTGTTTGGTTATATTGTTACAGAACAACGTCTCCTGGGTCAACCAGTAATATATATATTTTTAAACCAGAATTATATGATTGTTATCATATTTTTTTACTTGTTTCTAAAGCCATCATATATTTATTCCTTTAAACTGATGTCTTAGTAACCCTTATTTACTATAGTTTTGCTACTATTCCAGATTCCCTATCAATACATTACTGTAACCGCGAGGTCCAGATTGCTTCGCGGGGTCCAGACAGCGAGGGCTACATCCGTACCCCGGGGTACCCTCACTTCTACATCGGGGACGAATGCGGCTGGAAGCTTAGGAGCAACCCTGAGCAGAGGATAAGGATCACGCTCGTCGACGTTAGTCTACGGAGTAAGTTCTCTTTAACTAACACTTTAATTTGTTTAACTTTGAATCGAGTAAACAGGGTTCTCGGTTAAAGAGTTCTTGGATGAATATTAACAACTTCGTTTGAACTATCTTATCAAAACTGCAAGATCAATGGAAGTTTGAAAAAACTTACCTTGTTTGTCTCAATTGCTTGAGATGAATACTTATTAGAAATAATGAAAGTAATCTTACATAATATATCTTACGATAAATTGCAAGCGAGCTCTCGTCGCGGAGGGCTAAAAGAGCTGAGAAAGGACCTAGGATAGGTCAACATTTTTTTTTAATTCTATATTTTATAAGCCAAGGCACATGATGGTACCGTTGGGCTTATATATCAGCAACCCCAAAAGTATTTGCGTTGCCGCTTAAAAGAAGCTGGACAATGTGAACAAAATACGACGAGAATCCTGAGTTCATAAGTTCTGAATCATAAATCATTATTGTAGTGTTTGTATCTATTAATAGATACTTGACATTGTCTCATGTACACTGACAGAGGGGTAACTGTCAACTGTCAGGCGAGTAGAGGACTCGGGGCAGGTTGGACGGTGTGCGCCCGCGCTCGTGTTGGTGGTAGTGGCGAGCCAGTGATAGCGAAATGCAGCCCTACGTCCTCTGGCGAATACTATTTGACATAGGACACTACACCCCGGACTTACGCGATAGGTGGGACCAAGAGATAGCCGCGTAAGTCGAGGTCCAACTTTGCGTATAAAAATAAACAAAGTTTGTGTAAACGGGACTCGTAGCATGCCTTCTTCATCTCCATAATCATCTTTCGTTGTCAGCAATTCTTGGACGTCATCAGCATCCACCTCAAATTTATTTGGCAATATTGAACTTTTTTCAAAAAGAAAAACCGCGTATCTCCGAATTCGCGTAAGTCGGGGTATTACTATATAGACAAATAGAATAAAGGATACGGTATAAGAATATATACCCTCATGTATAATTCAATCAGTAGTATACCCTTGTTAATGCATTCAGAACGGGTAACTTCTTTGGAAATTTTCGATAAAACATTCCCGTTATGCCAACATGTGCCATTTTATAATTAGTGTGGATCAGGATGACTGGTACGTCTACAAATGGCCAAGTTATCCACATGAAAGCAATTTACAAGCGATATACCAAATGTACTTAAAGTTTGAAGCAATGTTATGTACGCTTGTATACATTTTGCTCTTGAAAAGAAAATTACTATTTTAATGTCTGAAATGTAAGGTAGGGGGAATTAAATAATACAAATAATTTTAAAAATCATGAAAAATTGTTTAATTGGCATACCAACTGATAACTTGTTACAACCTATGGCCAATTTTACAATTATCAATATTGTTAATAATTAAATATAATATTTATGTAAAATATGTTTATGCTTCAATGGTTTACTTACATTTAAATTTTTATATTATTATTCAGAAAAAAGAAAACTATATAATAAAAAGGAGGTCATTACAATAATTAAGACTCGGTTACAATAGTCGTATAAAATGTTCGCGAGACACAAAGATAGTTCTGTTTATCAAAGAGCGGCGCCGGCGGACGACCGCGTCTCGCGGTGGAAAAACCTAAGGCCACGATTTATTACTAAGTCTTACCTAAGTCTAGAATAAAGCAAGCCGTGCTCCAGCGCGTACACCTCGACGTGGGGGCGCCACTGTCGCGTGTAGACATTTACAGGGGCCGCCGGCGGCTATGTACACCTCGCCGGCCTCCGACACTCGGGTGGAAGAGAACGTAGTGTTCAGTTTTACAACCCACGCGGGACGTCGCTCGCTTTGTACCGACGCGACGTAGACGCGACGATTCATCGCGTCACAAAACTACCCTCAAAAAATATTCTCACTTGTATCCCTCACGAGATTTTAAATAAGTACACGCGTTACGTTTAAACGTTGATTACAATATCGGCATGCGATACGTCCCTCACACCGAAAGCTAGTCGTTACTTACTCTACGATTATAAAATTTTATGGCAACTAAGCGCTCAGTGTACCACACTGACATTATTTACATGTTGTATGCGTGATGCCGCCCCGTGGGCCACGTTAACGGAGTAACTGCGATCGCTGAAACGCCCTCTCGTAAAAAAAACCACCGTTATCCTCCGAGCGTGCCCCAGGGGGCGCATTCTATCAAAAGTCCGGGCGGTATATCGAAACCGGCTCACGCTAAGGGGGTAAAAAAAGTGTATATTGTCGCAACACCAGTCTTTCTTCCTCAGTCGCGTTAAATGCAAAAGAAAAAAATCGAATCTCTATCAATTACTTTTGCCACAGATTATAATACTTTCATTTAATATTTACGTTTCGTATTTTTTTTTTAGTTTCATTACAATATCACCCAATGAGTAAAATTTCACACGCTACCCGCACGACTAGGCGTGGGTAGGACTGAAACTCGATTGTTTAGGAATGTGTCGTTGTTTAATACTGGTTGGGGAAATGCTTCCAATTGTTACCGATTTGTATTGTAGCGCTCCGCGGGGACCGACGCTACGACGCGACCGACCGCGTGCATCGATTCCTATTAAAATTACCGTTAGTTATCGATAAATAAGAAAATATAACGAGTAACAAATATTTCATGCAGCAATCAAATTTCATTAACAATGGAATTTTAACAAAAAATATATAACAGATCAAACTTAATGCGTCGCATAATAATGAAACCTGCTTGTAATGTATTACGATAAGTATTTATCGAGATTATTGAGCACCCAGCACGTTAAATGTATCCATTAATTAACCATCCGGGTCGCGGCGCCGCGCGCCTTCCGCCTCCCACAAACGTAAGTTACAAAGCCGATACTTCACTCCACTTGTTATCTCCATTAAAATTACGATTTAAATACGTATAGAGAATTATTGACGCACGTTCGTTTCAAAACGACCATTTAACGAGTCACAAATTTACAATAACAATGAAGGCAAAATCGTCGTACTTCGTAGAAGCCGTTCGATCTGGAATCGGTCGAAACCGTCTCGCCACACACTTCGGCAACACAACTGTCTGCATTTAAATTCAAATCCGGCAAGTAATGTCGCATCGGCTCCTACGACACATACTAATTTATTCGTAAACAAAATTTTGCGGTAATACAAAATCGAAAAACATGCACAATAATTCCACATACAAGACCGCAGTTCTACTAACATAACCACTGATCAAGCTCGCATGATATCGTAGTCCTGGGTCTAAAACTTGTGTTTACATCGCAACACACTAAACCTGCGATAATTTCATCATCTATTCGCTCAAATATTTGAAATAGCGATTTGTATTCGTAACACGTTCATGTCACCGTTAAAATTACAACAACACGAGGCGTCAGTCGATAAAATACATGAAAATAAACAAATTTGGAACGGGCAATAATTAAATATAAACGTAGGGAACAAATTTAAATATATAAAAATATACAAATCGCTAATCCAATTACAAATTTACAAGACATTTGAGAACAAACTCGGCGCCCCGCCGCGCCGCGACACCCGCCGCTGCCTTCCGTGAGGGACGACACGCGACTTTTGTATCGTGACCTCTGATGACGTCACAATTACAAGTCTGGTATAGCTCGTATGTTATATGTGCTAGTATACAGCAAGTAATGGAATTCTATTATATTTGTATTTTTTTTGAGAAATATTTATAACAGTTGTAGTAACGGGTGAATAAAAAAAAACATAAATCGTAATAATAGTAGAAACAAAACAACAACAATTTCTCGTGTGACAGCGCAATACGACAAGTGCCGCGTTTGTCCTCCTGTCTGATAGGCACCAAGCACATCTCAGCCCTCACGGATGACAGGAAATTTTACACATTTTTTAATTTAAAATATTTATAAATACCGGATTACTAACAAAAACCTTTCGTTCAGTGGTATTTGACGACGCGCTACTGCGACTGCGATCGAAATAAGACGATTTAGTAGAACGATATCTTTTCGTATCTATTATAATCGCGCGGCTGTCTCTCTCGTCCGTCGTGCGTCTCAGTCGCACGTATCAAACGCCACCGACGGGGTGCGGGCGGCGCGCGGCGGTGGGCGTGGCCGGCGGTCACTCCACGCTGTTGGTGGTGTCGTTGACGTCGTCGAACGACTCGTCGCCCGAGCCGGCGCCCGGCGCCAGCGACGACCGCTTCATCCGGGACGACGACGAAGCGCCCGAGAGCCCTATGGGCCCGCCCTGCCGCCTGACAACACAACAACAACACTGTCAACTTACATACAACACTATTAATCGATCCAAGCAAAAAGATATTTTTTTTTCGTAAAAATATTCCGTACAATTAATTTTTTTAACCGTATATCCCAACTTTAAGCTTTGTTTCTCTAAGACACTCAAAGCGCATGACATGTATAATGTAATTAATGTTCTGTGGTAAAATTTTACGTAACTGTAATGCCATTACATTCTTGACCAATAATATCGTTATACAAGAACTAAGAATAAATATAAAAGTTAAACAAATTTTAATCCACACAATATATCTGTAATCAAAGTAGTATTCTCTAATAATTTCAAGGTTTTCAAATAAGTTATAATATATATTATCGAATGTATATTAGTGACAAACACAAACATGTTAACGTTTGATATGAAATGATTCCGTGTGAACAAGACAAGGCCAGTCGGAACAACACAGTACGCGGTACACTGTCGGATGCACGCACGTGATGACGCAGACGTCCAGTGGTACGTATCAACACACTTATAACCCCATACAAAGCTGTCTCACTCTCGTCTACAGTTTATAACAATATGTCCTTGTAATGCCATTCTCAGGAGTTTCAACATAGGATGTGTGACTTGCAAACATATAAAAAATATGTGCACTAAAACCACGTGACCAAAATGAGAAACATAAAAAAAAAATATGTACCTACATATATTTTTTAAACAAACCTGTGTACATATATGTATATATACAGCATAATGTGGTTACACACAAAAAAACATTTTACTGTGACTAGGGTTTTCACCACAATAATATATAGACAGTATGACATATGCAAACACATACAGTACACAATGAGTTATTGAATCATATGTACCAGCCTACGTAAGGAAAAATAATGTGTATTCATGATCAAAACAAAATATAACCTAATATTTCATATGTCTAGACAAAGTTTAGTCTTTTATCCCCAGTCAAATTAGCGTGAAACTTCAACATACCACTGGAAATGTTACCGATGCGACAGTCAGAAGCGTAAACAACAACACGATACATCCCTAGACGACATTTGAAACCGTCAAAAAATAACAACACAATATCTGTCATTTTAACGCACGCAATCATGTTAAATCTGTTAATCGTATTACATGAGAAGTGTCAATGCAGTAATTAGATTCATTTTTAATACCATCAATTACACGTCCGATCATGCAAGGTGTTACCAGTGTACAGAACCCCGACACTGCTAAGAGCTAGCGACCTTCGTGACGTTTACAAACAAATCTCGTGCTCAATAATATCACAAGTACATACGACGTCACTTGAGGACAATTTCGAAACCTGTTAAGCAGTCATCCGGACGTCAGATCCTGTGAAAAATATTTGTTATCTGTTCATTTTGAAAATCGCTGCCACGACTTTTTTTAATCTATATAAACAAATCATAATTTGAAATGTATTTCGAATGCAATGTGTTAAAAATTTGTGTTATTTGCCAATGAACAATTGAACAACAAGTTGGTGATCGCTAGCTCCCTAATGTTTCGCTCTATATCTCGGTTGTGTGTTATGCTAGTAACATTATTTGTGTACTAATGTCGCAGCCAAACGATTGCGTTCAATTAAAATGTTACGTCGATTTTACACTGTTCAATCACATTGTGTGTCACAAGCTGAAATGTTGAAATAAAAACTGGCCGAAATAAGCCTTTTAAATAGTTCAATTAATTGTATTAACTTTAACAAGGACTAATTCGCGACTTATTAAGCATAGATGACAGTATATTTAGTTTTTAAAGTTATCCACAGGACACATTTGCTAATAGAGTAAGATCCCAGGGCCCCCAGACGTTACTTATTTTTGAATTAACGAATTTTACGGTATGGACACTCTTATATGTGTTT
>DWJN01005570.1:0-11370 GCA_018248895.1 Carystus phorcus
GCCCGATCCGTCCAGTGGTTTGGGCTGTGCGTTGATAGATCACTATGTCAGTCAGTCAGTCGCCTTTGAGTTATATATATTTAGATTTGGCAGATGTTATATCCTTCATCTTAGAAAACTATCTATCGGATTGAAAAGTGATTTTAAACCGTTCTCGAACCGACTTAAACACACACAAAATCAGTCCAAACGTTTATGAGGACATAAATAAGGACAGAAAAATATGTATCTATACATTATAATAAAACTGCAACTGATCACTCACTGTACATGGCAAATATATTTGAAAAATCACTATGGGCGCCTTTATACACGCAAGAGAAACAAAAACAAAGTTTCACTTTGTCTGTTTGTTTGTGCACGCTAATCCCAGAAACTTGTTATCAGTTTTGAATGTAGTTTTCAGAATTATGTTGTTTGTGATTTACTCAACATTTAGTGATTTCTTCCATTTAAATCGGTTAACAAATAACGAAGTTGTGTTAATTTATGTCAAGCATTCATTTGTCTGATCGATCGGACTAGATTTATCCGTATAAGAGCACTTTATTAAACAGAATCAAAACGATTATGTTGTTATATTATGTGCTGACTTTTTTTAATTTGTTTAATATTCAACGCAAGTCTGGTACTGATAATATAGATTACTGGTAAACCCGGTGAACTTTGTATCACGTTGGAACGTTTGTTCCGTTTTTGTAACATTTCTCATCAATGCTCTGCTCATATTGGTCGTAGCGTTATGTTATATAGCCTATAGCCTTCCTCAGTAAATGTACTACGTAACACAAAAAGATTTTTTCGATTCAATAAAGGAGGTCTTGAGATTAGTGTGTTCAAACAAACAAACTCCAGCCTTATATTATTAGTATAGATGTATTATGACGCGAAGCAAAGACGTTCACCTATGTATATTCAAATAAACATAAATTATTATTTCATTGACGTAAGTATCTATTTGAATGTTTGTTTGCACACCTACAATAATATTCAACTATTGTTAATATGTATACAAAAATTTTATAATAGCTGTCAGTACCGCATAATTAATGGCGGTGATATTCATAATTGCGTTAATTATAATTATGTTATTAAAATAATTATTGTATTATCATTGTACTATGTGATCAAGTGGCAGAGAATTGAAAAGACTTGAAACACATGTTTCGGTGAAGAATCTTTTGTATAATTATTGTTTTGATGAAATAACCGAGCCAATTTATGTTATGAATTAACTGAATTACGAATGTTTTCATGATAACGTATTGTTTTAACAGATGCATTATTTTAAACATTACTCAGTAATTCGCGATTTATACGTATAGTTAATTATTTTCTTCTTTTTCCTTTCATCCTCTTTCCAAGTTTAGAGTTTTATATAGTGATGAGACTGCCTTTCGTACGAATCTTATTTAATGTACTAGTGTAATCCTATCATGTGTCTACAATAAAGCTATCCTAACCTATCCTATCCTATTGACGTCCATTATGTCCTTAGCAATTCTCTTCACCTAACATTGAATCTTGTTAGAGTGTAGGGTACTTACCTACTATGAAGGTTGCGAAGTTAGGAAACTTTAAAGTAACCTTTGTTAAACAGATTTTTCTATTACACGAAGAATTGAACTACTGAATGAGAAACTGATGCTTACCTTACATCTGAAAACTAACCCAGAAGGATGCTGACTATTGCTATAAAATTCGAAATATAATTAAAAATACCTATCCTTATAAATAACTAATTATTTTTCTGATACGTTATTTCAAAGAAGTGTAACTATAGCAATCTTATAAATTCTGTTATTGTTTACATAGACAGTAATACAAAACTCGGCAATTTTGAATTTGTCATCATCGCAATTAGATATTATATCCGTATGAATAAAATAATCTGTCTAAATGAAATATTAATCGTTTGAAACAACATTGTTTATATGACTGTGGCGCAGACATAGACTTCCCTATCTCAACAAAGATTAATACGACAATGGCCCCGCAATTTGAACTGGCTGCTGCTCGGAGGATACAATATTTTACGTTGACAGACATTACAGCGCTTACGAGCATTTATTCTTTGTGCCCCGTATTTTATTCCTTTTATGACGGCCTTTCGCACATTTAAACCATGCCTCGGAAACTGAACATCAAAGGAAATGAACTTTTATACCAAAGAGCATAAGTGCGGTGTATATCTCCAGAGCCGGCAATTGTAACGTGGCATCTGTATAATAGTCGTGGATGCCGGTTGTATGTTTGTTAGTATTTTATTTCGGAGCGTTCTCGCGTCATATAATGGCGTAATGCAGCGCTGTAAATCAATTTTCCCTTTGAACGGTGACATTTTGTAATGAACGCCGCCGGTAGTGTCGGATTAGTATGCTTTATGTGCTGGCAATTATTGCCGTTTCTATGTATGTACGTGAGTTATTTATTATGACTGGTGGGTGTATTCTATTGTATTTCACTATGCGATACATTTATTTTATTTTTTTGCGCTGTAAAACTTGCGGTAAATCTAATATTTATACGTTTGCTTAATGGATGTTAGTCGGTAGTAAATTTAAAAAGGTGATCAAAAGTGATCAAATGTTTCGAAGTAATGACGGCGTAGTGATTGAAACATGGGTTTCACGAACAGAAAACTCAGTTTAAATGTTGTACCTTTAGGTTTTACATTTGTGCATTGAGTATAAGTTACTGAAGAAAAATATTCTGAAACTATTAAGTCTATTCCGAGGTTTGTAACTACTGTCAATTTGTACGAGGCCTATAAGGTAGATTATTATTTTTATTTTTAACTTATGATCCGGAGTTTTAGAAAAGTTATGGAATATCATAATGAATACCTCATACAACAAATATTAAGCCACGTTTAAAATTTAACCTTTTAGTTAATATTCAGTCTTTATTTTTATTTCAAAGTCAGTAATGATATGTAAAGTAAATATCTATTGTACTTTTAATGTACCTTCGAGCATACATACATATTACAATGGATTATTGAACAGAAAATGTAAACAAAATTGTTGTGCTCCAAGTTCATGAGCGTTCAATATTTTGGAGGGCATAAAATATAGTTTACAGCTGTATCGCATAAGTAGATTGCTGTACATATCTTTTTGAGGCCTTAAACCTTAAACCTATTATATTTCCATCGAATATAATAATAAGTCCCTAAGTCCTGATAAGTTACGCTTAAAGACTCGGAAAGATTGCAAAAGGATTCATCACTTGTTAATATTTTCGTTGTCAAAAAACTTGTACTGGATTTTATAGATTTCCCTTCAGAGTACTGACTCATATGACTGAGCTTCTCTTTCCAAGGTGAACATCTAAATAAAAAATTGACGCAATAATTATAATTTACTAGTTGTACCCGGCGTGTAATGCTACATATATTAAAAAAAATAAGCAAAGTCTGCAGATATATTAACCATATGTCCAATCGATCAGGAAAAAATCAATATTCGACTATAATTCATGAACCATGTGTCCGATCGATATAATTCTGGTACTAAAACATTTTTTAGAGAATTCTGAATAAAGTTGCTGAAGAATTAGTGTTCTATTTCTTACCATTTCAGTCTATAAAGAACAAATAAACAAACATTACTTTTATATACAGAGACAAAAACATGACGTACATGACTCAACGGTTCATAAACAATGTACACTGAGCCAAACATTTCAATGGAGTCATACTTGTAATTTGCAAGTATTCACAGTTCCATGTTCATGTAAAATTAATTACGTCCGCGCTCCCCACAGCAAATAAAGTATGCACGTTCTAAATAAAAGAGCAGGGTCTTTTCACACAGCACGGCTTGCGTACTCGAGGTTTTCAATGCCTCTCGAAGCCTCAGCACTTATCCA
This sequence comes from Carystus phorcus, assembly GCA_018248895.1. Lineage (NCBI taxonomy): Eukaryota > Metazoa > Arthropoda > Insecta > Lepidoptera > Hesperiidae > Carystus > Carystus phorcus. Next base: position 3,874 of record DWJN01005570.1, read on the forward strand.
GTGAGTACATAAATACTTAATAACAACACTGTTATGACGTGAATTGAACGTGATAAAATAAATCTGAAGTTATTAATGAAACAAAATTTTAACCCACGACGACATTTCGACATTCATTTTGACATTTATTTCCTTAGTTTTTCATCCAATACATTTTAAGATAATGAAACATCAAGCTTCGTTAAAGCTAAAGATTTTATCGAAATCCATTTATAATCTAATCTTGCTCCAGCTTGCTCATGTATATACCATTACAGATTGTCATAAAATACATTTTAATACATTACACAAATGACATTACCAACGCCTCTATGTTAATGATCACTAAATATTACATCATCAGAAAGTACAGCAAGATTAATATCCTACTACAGAATTATCAGCACAAAATGCGATGTGTTCCCGACTATACAGAGTACAGGTCTGTTCATAAATCTTCATTGCGTTCCGATGACACGCCGCGACACGTCTCGCTACCGCGCTACAAGACCGCTTTAATGCCATAACAACCTATAAATTCATGAAGCGTCCAATGAGCTTTCATCTTTATGACTAAAGAGAGAAGGTCCATATTTATAACGGCATTGACATTTAGAACTACGTCCCAGTTGGTAATACGAATTGCTTCTCAAACAACTTGAACGTCATTGGAATTTGTAGCAACACCACCAGCCATAGGGTCGATTTCACATTTAGCATCTGCAACTAGAACTTTGTTCTTTTCGTTAGATTTATAGGGGTGTGAATACAGAACGGCTTTTGTACAAACCAGTGGCTCATGCTAATTTTAACTCAATGCTTTTATTTTTGGGTCTAAAATGGAATGAGGGACGAAAACGTGTGGCAACAACATTATCCCTGTGACAAGTAACGTCAGGCTGTCGATCAATATAATATATGTGCCGCACTGTCAGCTGTCTTAACGCATGAATGATTCACTCGGTGATAAATTTTAGCTTATGATTACCTTTCAGACACACGTCAATAACTCTGTTTACGTAATTACCAGCGCTATTTTAGCAGATGGACATTGTGCGGAGGAAAGCGTTGGGTATATTACTTTGACTTTTGCAAATTGTTCACTATGCATTAACTTTTAAGAGCGTAATGTTGCGTTACATATCATGTGCACTATGTTTTTAATCAAAACGATTAAATGTTTCATTAACTAAATAAGATAAATTCGGAACATCAAATTTTATTATTACTTCAAATTTCTTAATATTAGTTTTTAGTTTTTTTTGTAAAGACAAAATAATTGTAGATATTTTAATATTTAGACTTCGGATATTAAAGAATCATCTGTCTTCTATTTTTATAAAAGTTACATGGACATTAAGACATAAAAAATATAGTATTCTATTTGAACAACAAAAATTGGATGTCACGAACACACGGGAACATTAAGACGCATAAAAATACCTATAGCATATTTATTTATTTAACGTACTTTTAATATTACTTAAAATTTATTACCTTATATTATTTTATCATATATTTTTGACTAAAGACCAAAATCATTCTAGGTATCAATGTTTGAATTATTTTTGGTATTGTAGAATCATCTACCTTCTATTTTATAAAAGTTACATGAACATTAAGACATAAAAAGTATAGTATTCTATTTGAACAACAAAAATTGAATGTCACGAACACAACACCCATCTAAAAAGCCTTTTAAACCATTTTATGATGAAATGGCGTCCGGAAGCCGAACCGTTCATTATTTTGACGTACACACGTCGGCTCCAAGTATTTGTGAAGCAGAATGATTTATTACTGTAACGGTCTCATGATTAATCGAATTCATGTAACAGCGTTGATACGAAATCGTGATCGTTAATACAAGAACGTGGTCATTTATTTTCTCGTCTAACACATTAATATAACGTTCATCAAGCCAGATTAATGATGTACGTGTTGGTACAACGCCATAAAAATAAAACTGCAGATGAATATGACCGAGCAGGAAGTTCCTAATTTGCTGACTGACAAATTTGTTGTTTCATCGTGAAATTTATTAGCTTTGTATGAATTAAAATGTTTATTTGTTGTGTAATTTACGACAAGGAAAATAAGAATGAAATTTATAGATTACACTGGGACAGTAGGATTCAATTCGTGCTACATCTTATTATGTTAATTACTATTCGTCTTCTTATATTTAAGGAGTATTTGATTTCCTTCTCTTACAGTGTCTACCAAATCAAATTGTTTGACTAAATACGTCTTATAACTAACATTACATTATTAGATATAAGGAATAAAAATTGTTATAACATCATAATGTTTCTTAATTTTGTTTATATTTAGACTCATTTAAATGGAAACCCTTATAATTTCCATTTAATATACAGTCCTGTCTCCTTAATAACGCAAATGAAGCGTAAATTTTTAATAAAGATAATCGTGGTTCATCCGACAAGTATCAGTTCTAATTAGCAGCAGGCCTCAGCGGTCAGATTAGAGAAGTAATGTAATACATAATTAACTTTATCGATGTCGATATATGATTTAATTAATTTTGTTCCCATTTATAACCAAAGAAATGAGGTTAAAGATAGTGGACAGATTAAAACAAAAGTTTAATAGCAGGCAACAGAAATTGCCGCGATTTGTTTCGTAAGAGTTGTAATGTATTTTATGTATAGAGCGTTTAACGTTATTGATGTTATTTTAGTAATAAAATATTTTTTAATATATTGCTCTATTAAAACTAATAAATAAATAACTCGCTTAATCTGCAACACTAAGATTCCCTTACAACGGTATTGCAGATGGCATGAATGAGAATATGAAGAAGATGATATAAATTGAGAATTGAATCCGAGTATATCGCTTGAAGGGTAATAAGCAAGTTTCGGGATATCCTGTAACTGTAGTCTCAGTTACGAAAATATTTTACCACAAAAATATGTATTTTAGAGGCAATGGTCGATTTTTATTAAGTTGTTTTAATTTAACAAAAAAAATCAGTAACAATATCGTCAATAATATTAAATCTAAAATTACCTTTGATAAAGAGATTAAGACTTTGTTTGAAGTCACTTAAGTATATATAGACATATACTCTCGCTCATAAGATAACTTTAGAAGCATCCGTTGAAATCAAAATAATTTCGCTGTGTCTGAGATATTATTTAATAAAAATGGCAAAAGTTTTATCGACATATATCTTGTCCCTAGTGGCATCAGATTTAATTCCCGTCGACATGACATATCACGCTCGAGATTCGCCCGACTGGTGTTGAGTAGCGCTCTGAAACATTTCTATTTCACGTTGGCAGACAGACATTCATTCTGAATCTAGCCAGTCAGAGAAATATGATGGCGATTAGTAGTTACATTAGTAAGTATTAGGATGAAATATTTAATCATAAAAGCGAATGCTCTTTGCTTGTTATTACCAATATTACCATTATTATTTATAAAAAACGGAAATGTGTAAAAAGTTGATTAGTTATAATTGACGTAATAGGAAATTCAAAGGACCTTATGGACTAATTGGTATATTTAGGTAGAACTCTTTAATCTGCACTTTTACAGTAAAATATATTTAGTTTGAGAAATAATAGAATTTGAACAAAGTAGAATCTATAAGAATATTTATAAATTTCAAAATAGTAAAAGTTAGTTCTCATTATATAAACCATATTAATCTTTGACGCCCTAGTTAGTTATTTTATAAAGCAGAGGATCCTTACTTCTGACTTGCTTTCCTTAACTTGTACCGAAAACTTCTTCAAAACTCGATTAAGAATAAAACGTTAGGTTGGTGAATGTTACACCATTACAGTCATGTATAAATTAATTGTAATAAACCTGCAACAAGAGGGAACTAATGTATTGCCTTATCACTTCTTTAGAGGATTGCAAATGGAGCAGAAGAGGTTAATTTGGATTTATGGATAGATGGAACTTATACCTACCCTAAAAAATACTTGATATTCAGTAAGCAGTAGCTAATGTGAAAACACATAAGGAAATGTTAATTGGCAAATGAAAGAACTATGAATAAAGATTGTATGGAGTTTTGAAATGTTAAACCAAGGATAATCGTATAATTTATTTGACTCTTTAGCTATTGTATTCTAAGAAGAACAATAGTGATCCATCAAAAAAAAAAAATAATCATTCTTATAATATTTATGAATGAGAAAATTCTTGTGAACCTGAACACAGAAAATTTTATTAGTAGTTAAGAAATGGAGCAATAACCCAAATAAAATGGAACAGTTAATAAATTACTCTATTATCAATATTGAAACGAAATAAAATCCAACCGCATTTGAATTTACAACTACTTCCAGCACAATAAAATAAAGTACTCCAAACCCACACAATTAAACTATGCGGCTGACGCATTCGTCGCACATCCATCTCATTTATCACTGACAGACTATCTCTGATCTGGAGTTTGAAATATCAAATGCTACCTTTTACAGAGTTAAACTTGTTTGGATCAAGACGGGTTGTATGCGTCGACAGGGCTAAAGCAGCTTCAACTTGACAGAAGTTCAAGTTTGCACTAATTATTTATAGACAAAGATATATTGCTCACTGCTATTTGATAATATTTATTAATATTATCATAAACTACTCATTAATTCCAAAATCATTAATTATAGATGTGTGGTTTTAAGCTCTTTAATAAAAATCTTCTTTGTCATCGGTAGAATCATTTGTCTTATTATTAATTATGATGACTATCCTAATACTTTTGTCTCTTCAAACTTCAGTCTCATTATGACGTAATTTTGATACATCTACCTATTTGTTATTTTGGTTACATGCTGAGGTAAATTATAAAACTATTTTATTTGAATTTGATTATTAAATATTTCTAAGACTCCCTCTCACATTTGTTTAATTTCTAGCATCAGAACGAGTGCTTAAATTGATATTTTTGTTAGTTTCCTGTAAAATTTGTCCTTTTTTACGCTTTCTGTGTCTATTGCTATGAGTTCAGTTTTCTATGCTTTTCAAGTACTGTCTTATCTGTTCTGTGTGAACACGCGAGCTTACTGCGCGTCCATCACGAGACGTCAGTCTACGTTATCCACTATCCTCGTCTGCCGCTCGTTGCAGACAATGCTTGTGATCTGATTCGCCTTCTGATTACGTAAGTAGGTTTCAGTAAAAATTGACTTGATAGGTGGATGTTTTGGTAAAATCGTTATCGTCAAGCACACAAATAAAAATATTTCTAGACAATTATATAGGAACTATTTAAATAGTCATAGTTACGTCAACCTTATTCCTGGGGTGTTTCTTATCTTTATACTCTTACTATTCTATTGTTAATAATAGCTATTGATGATGACCCAAGATATATAATAATTTACCTTATTCATACCTATCCTAGGGTTTTTATTTTACCATAAGGATTTAACTACATTCCTTTTCTTTTTTAGAAAATAACATTAGGTTTTTTTAAAGTCTTAACCACAAATTCTTGTAATCTAAGCAATTATCTATGTTAGTGTCCTTTAAGATCCGAATATTGGCAACGTACACAGAGAGTAAATTTTAAATGCCTTCCACTTCTATCAACATTACCAAGTCGGTATTGTTTCAAAGCCTTCCGTGCCCCACCGAATTTAATATGATTAGGCGATACATTCAAGGGCATTCTATGACATCGCAAATTTAATCATATATCCATATTGATGTTATAACTGCACATAAATCCCACAATTTAGATTGTTAAATTTTGATTACTTCCCTATAAACTATATACATTTTAACAGCCTACATATAAATTACATTGATTAATTATCAGCAGATAAGCTACAATATTAAATCAGCGACGTTATCGAAAACCTAGATGAGGAATTCGCTATCTCAAATGCAAACAGTCTCTAGACTCACGACAATCGATCAGCCATCTTACTTGAATGACTAAAGTTCCTACTGTGAACGAATAAACGACTTGCTATCACTATATATTAAAGTTGTTTGTTAGTAACCTGAAAATTTATTTACTACGTATTGGATTGTTAGAATTATATTACGCATAACTCAAGTTTGTATAATTTTGATAGTTTAAATAAACAAGCTCAGGCTGGATGAGATTCATCAAATTAATGAAATGGTTAAGAATTAGTCGAAGAATAAAATAAAACAATAAGAAATATTTACAAAAAAGATCATGGCACATCAAATCTGGGTTTAGGCAATGAAGATACTTTACGCATTATCCATATAAAAAATTCAGATATTTGAAATGCGCTTAATTAGTTATTATTATAATATGATTTCCATTACTATGTTTCTGTTAACTTAATGTGTAAATCAATTTATATGTATATTAGGGTTACGTTTGTTTCTATCCGAAAAATTCGAAAAGAAGTGAAGTGATTGATATGAAATTTTTATTCCAAAGGAAATTCTAACCACCTTATTACAAAACAAGGTTTAAACCACGATTATCAAGTATAGGTTTATCTTTCATACTATACTTTGAGCCAAGGTTTATTTTACTTGGTCTAATAGAAGTTCAAACCTTTGCTGGTCCACGTTTTGTAATAAGGCCGTGAACGTTCGCCGGGGGCATAACAGGAACAATACGTTCTGTAACAATATATTTGCGAAGTGCACGTAGGTACATGAGTTTCGCAGATTGTCTAAAGAAGCGCTTCGTTTAATGTATGTGTTGTGTGTGCTGAAGTACGCTCGGAAGATAAACGTGCAACAATGTAGGAGCGATGTATCACAAAGTCTGGTTCGCGGGCGCAGTAGCGGTGCTCGAGACTCAGCGGTGTAGCAAATGGATAGCAACACATTCATTATTAATACAGTAAAGCAAGTATTTAGAAATCTTAAATTATTATATTTTAAATGAATTCATTTGTTTTTTGGTGAAGTAAATTTGGAATTGACTGTATTTAAAAATTGAATTTAATATTGTTATTGTATGCCCATATGTGGCGGGAATATAGAGGACTCATATTAATAAGATCTTGTAAAACCTATATTATTCCACAATAAAAAGCATTCGATTTGATTTGAAAAAGCTGTAGTTTGCTAGTAAAACTGTGAGGGATAAGGGGCGCGAGCTTTCAAAATCATTTAATTCTATCAACAAAAAGTGAGTATCCGATGACTTAAATTGTAATTAAAGTCCAACAACTGCGTATACCTAATTGGCAAAATATCAAACAATCTACCTGTACCAAATTGAGATAAAATATCGTCTTCTTATATATCTGTATAGGTACACTAAGTGCAGACAAGGTCTTGACGGGATAGGTAACAGGTTTATAGAACTTACTCCGGGATAGTAATGTTACTGATGTTGTCTTTTTGAAGCGTGTTTGGTTTACAATGGTTTTGATTGAATCAGCTGGCAATGGAATTCCAGTTGAAATCTCGCGAGCCAGTCTTTCCCTTTTTTATAACTTTTAGGGTTACAGAGGAACAAAGCTAATCGTTTACAAAAAGAAAAAAGAAAGAGATACCTATAATTTATTTGGAAGAACATTTAATAATATTAAA
>DWJN01005571.1:0-11369 GCA_018248895.1 Carystus phorcus
GGCACCAGGTTGAATAGTTCCTCTGAACATTCACCGTTGTATAGACGGTAGAGGATACATAAAGAGCCTACGTCTCTCCGGAGCTTTAAGTTCTCTAAACCGTCTGCAAGATTGGGATCGTCTACAATTCCAAACGCACGCCGTTGTACGGAGTCGCATTAGCTAGTCTTTCATCTATTTACACTAAGGCAGTGTTGAAAATTATCCCTCTCAATCATCCATACCCTACAGTAGGTAATAAGATAAATGCAAAGTATAAAAAACTACCAGGTGTTCATAAACTATGCAGACACAATCTTCCAGTTACGACGAATTTGCGACAAATTTAAAAGAAAAATGTCGCAGTGAAGTCATTCATGAAACGTACAGGTACAAAATTCCAAAAAACGGGCATTAACAACTAGATATGCATAATGATATGAACAGAGGCATAGAGCGGTTCGATTCGTATGTCGAGCACACACGTCTGATACCATCGAGAGATACCATCAGCGCTCACGGTACTGAGCTCGCTAAATGGTCATAACAGTCAAATTTGCGAGCTTACACGATTCCCCAAAAAGTATTGTGGTGAAATATGTGCCGGAAACGTTTCTTTTGGCATTAGTATGTCGTTGAGGTGCTCTGATTCACGTGGACACGGGAGTCGTTCTTTGCGATGTTATCTTGTGCGATGGTCCTGCGTGACCGTTTAGCTCGGGTTTATTTCATTTCTCATGAGGCTTTTGTTTTGCCAATTACTTTTCAATTTGTTTTTATAGGTTTATACTTTTGATATTTTTATTAGCTGCATTATCTACGACCCTGTTACCTTAGACTTTTATGGAATGTCTGATTTCATTTCTCACGACAACTCTTTTGCTTTCCTTTGATCAATACTACAGATTTTTTTCTAAGAAAATTTACTATGTTCAGTGATGAAAAGATGGTCTTGCTTATTATATTTTATTAGTGTATTTTTTCTTTTGCGATGGATATAATGTGGTCAGAAATCAATTTCGAGGCATGTCAGCGGGGTTATAATTTCTATTTCTGATAATTAAATTATAAACGTGTTCTTGCGACATGTCGTCATAATAAAAATTCACGTTAATTAGAAAACTATTTTGTAGAAGATCACAATTTTTACCGCGCATATAGTAGGAATATTGTTATGTATTACTCGTATATTTTGGCGAACTATTTGAATACAAAATTAATTATTTCTTATAGTGTCCAAATTGCATTTATTTGCTACAAATCCATTACAGGCGCATTCGATTATACATGCCCTGAATTTTAACACTGATTTTATCAATAATGCCTAAACATATTCGTCTCAGTTTATCTTCCTAGTTAAACAAAGATGAGCAAATGTAACAAATAGTAGATTTAAATATTTTACTATTTTATAAGCTTTAAAATAATATTGTTTTGTTATCCATCATCATCCATCCATCAGTCTTTGCACGTCCACTGCAGGGCATAAACCTCCCCTAATTAGCGGATTTTTTAGCGGTCCTGAGCATTTTGTCATCAGTCCACCTGGTCCCACCTGAGGTGTCTCACATTTCATTTTTCGATTCGTGGTCGCCATTCGAGGACCTTTCTTGTTGGTTGTCGGTCCTTCAAATATATGGCCCACCCATTGCAACTTCAGTCCATTCATTGTCTGAGATATATTTGACACAACATGTATTTATAATGTAAGCGAGCAGTTGTGCCAATAAACAGTTGGAGTGTGCATTATTTTAATTAAATAAAACCTAAATAGAAGGCGCCTTTGAACATTTTATCTTTTTATAAACGCTCCCTTTCTCAATGTGACTAAACAATCAGGAACTGAAAGCAAAATATTTATCTCATACAATATCTTAATCTGAGACAGAAATCTATTTCCCTTTTATTTCATGTAGTCATTAGTACATAAGTACCATTAGGAGTCAGGTGAATTATAGTGTGATGTCTGTATGGGATATCGTTGTAACGTATACACTTATGTAAACTTAAATCATCATATTTTATTTACATTTTGTTAATGATAAGTGATTTGTGCCAATAAACGGATTCAATTACGTGCCGTATTTTAGTCATCCCCACTCACCCCTGGCATTCCTTACGTTCGTAGTACATACTTATATATCTAAATAGCTACATCTGTACTTCACTGCATCGGAGCAGACATTCTGGCTGCGGCGTGCGGCAACGACGTGCGGCAACGACGTGCGGCTCAGGCGTCACAAACGGCGCGCGTCTGATGGCATTCGGCAGATAACGCGCCGAGGCAAGGACCTTCTAAACACCACCGTTATCTACAATAGAACTCTTGTCTAGCACGCTCGTCTGTCTAGCTTTTTGGTTTTTGTCTTGATTTACAATATCAGCATTGACAAATTGCCACTGTCCAACTAACAGATTATAAGTTTTTGGTTAATTAATTAATGGCTCACCACGGGGCACATCAGGGTAAATAGTCATAGTTTCGTTGAAGCGAAATGCCCCACCCAGATTTATGGAGGGAATGTCAAAAAAAATTTATTCGGAAATGTAAACTTAAAAAGCACCTTTATTTTTATTCAATCATCATTATATCTATTTTCGAACACAAAAGAAAGATACTTCCTATAGATTATCAAACCTTTTGAAGCTCGTGACGTCCTACCAAAAATATTTAACTGCACAATGCCATTGAAATACGTTTACAACGTCACAAGTGGAATGCTATGTAGTTCCATTCTGAAGTTCCATAACAATCTACAAAACTTAGCCGCCGGCCCTTACAGAGCCTTGAGAGAAATTAACATGATAATGCAATGGGGTCACGTGAGCCATCCTCTGGATATAGTGGCGCCATTGTGTTAATGTCCCACGGGCTACTTTCTGAGACTCTGACGTCAGAGTCGCACCCTTTCAGCCAGGAATGGTGGCGCTGGCTGCCTATTCAATGCATATTGCTGTCAATCTGACGTCACGTCTCGCAAATATAGACAAGCTGTCTACAGACGCAATCGTGTTTAAATAAAATTCATTATAATACTTAACTGTTACGTAAATAGGCTGAGGAAGAATAGTTTGGTACCGTCATCTCTGCTTGTACCCTATCAATTTTCTTTCTCGCTACTCATGTTGAAGAGAAACGGCGAAAACTTTGAACGCTATTTCAAAGTTTACAGAGTATTAGAAACTTTGCTCATTTCGGCTGTTATGGTAAACGTTGCCGGAACGTTCTTAGTATTATTTACTAGCAATATCTAGATAATCCAAATCGATTGGAATCTTTGTTACAATTTCGCGTTTCTACTGTATTTTAACCAACCATTGTGCACGGCTATTTTCATTTTATTATTTGATTTGCTCGCCATTGCTCTATAAAATTAGTTATAAAGTAATTTTCGATTGATTGTATCCGGGACTTAGATCGATGAATACAAATTTAAGGTCTGCAACACGATGACAATTCAGCCATTAAATACAGTGAAAATTCTTGTAGCCTAAGATAAAGCGTAGGACCATAAATTCGAACCCTGGTCAAGATTTTAAATCCGAAATTATATTAAAAGTGCCTCTAGATACTAAATACTCACATTAAAGGTAAATTTATCTTAATATATATATATCTTACAAAGGATTGGCTCCATAAGATTCTAACAGATGGCGGTGTAAGGTAAATAGTCTGTTAAGTTGTGTATGTGAACCTTAGTTACAGCAACGCATGGACGGATCTCCTAGTCATTCTATAAGATTAAGTGGAAAATACACATAAAATAAAAACTACAAACATTACCTAAGAACTCTTTACAAGCAATTAACATCTCAGAACAAATCTTTTACCTTAGTACTTTTTCCTTCCGCCAGAAATCAGATCTTTGATACTCCTACATTTTAAATCTTCAGTCTATAAACGGGAATATTTTCTGTCGCGGGGCGATCAATGTGAAACAGATCGTACATTTTCCTGTTCTTTGTGTTGTCCTGTTCAGGAAATTAGCATTTACTCGAGCTGGTCTACGTGCCTAAGTTCACGATCAATGTTATTATTTACTAGTTCGATCAATGCTCGGGTCAGCGATATACAAACGCCATTGTTTATTTACCTGTTCCAACTGATATTTGTTTCGTCTTGTTTACGTATTCCTGTCTGTCTTCGTAAGCCAAGACTGCTTTAATTATACGACCGGTAACTTTTATCGTATGCATGTAGTGAATTTAATAATAGACTTTGAACTTATGTGACCTATCTTTACTTAAATATTTCGCACGTTGCACATTTGTTTGTTCTTTCGTCGCAGATTTGGCATTTTCATGTTTTCTGCAGACTTTCGATTCTCAAAAATTCCAAATTTCGCATCAATTCGTAATTTACGTAGTAATGTACTGATTTATGAGGCTCATTTTTTGATGTTAAGACATCTGATATTATTTAAAGTTCATATTATTAGTAATAGTAACCTACATGAACACTGATGTATAGTCTGTTACTAATATTAATATTTAACTGTAGTGTAGATGCCAGTAGAAACTGTAGACATTCATCAGCCCGTTACTTAACAGCAGGAGGCTAAGACCTCCTAGCTACATCCATTTCAATCAAAAGTGTCACAAGTCAACTCACCGATGGAGTAAGCGATTTCGAGCATGATTAAACTGCGATACAAGATGTATTGATTACTGCAGATAACGGTACACACAGTACCTCATGTGGGGCCTTAAAAAATTCGTCACGTTTGACGAATTTATTTCACAAACGCCTGCGGGTTTTCAGCCGGATTCATGACAGTTGCAGGCCGCAGCTAAAGCACCTCTTTATCAATCCAACGACGTGCTTAATATAAGTTGCCTCATTGGAATTATTTTTAATACGATATCCAATTCAAATGTTGCCGGACGTAAAGAAAATAATGTTAATTTTTTCGGACAATTTTAAATTGTTTTGAAACGTGACGATGTATGCGGCGCCATGTACAGAAATGTAGATAACGCGCTTCGCTTCGATATGTATTTTATTTTGTGTACATAAATATCATCTTAAAGTTTTTCAGTGTGAGAACAAATCCAGAACGCTATACTGTTACTAGACTTACTAGGGGCCGCCCGCAACTTCGTCCGCGCAACTGCCAATCCCGCGGGATTTTCGGGAAGACAGACTTGTTAGTTTTAAATTAACATGTTTGTTTAGACGCTATACCCATTCAAATAGGACTTTTCCCGTGTAAATTCCGATCACGCGGGATTTCCGGGATAAAAACTACCCTATGTGTTAATCCAAATAAATATCTATGTGTGTGCCGAAATTCATGAATATCGGTTCAGCAGTTTTTGCCTGAAGGAGTAACAAACCAATAAACAAAGAAACATACAAACTTTCACATTTATAATATTAGTAGGATTATGTCATAGTGCCATCTATAGCGCTTATTTGATTGATTGATTGACTTTTCCGCGAGATAAAGGAGCCTATGATGCTCTTCAGTCATTCAACTATCTCCATACTAAATATGACATCGATCCGTTTCTTCGTTTTGATGTGAGAGAGGGACAAACGAACAAAGAGACTAACACATATTTGCGTTTATATGTATGTGATCTATAAGTTGTCATATTTTGTTTTATATAAGCGTTGGTGGTTTGTTATGTACATAATAAAATTATATGAAACATTTTAAGTTTGGACTGTAAATCACTGGTCGATCTGTAAGGTGGCGGTCGATCTGTAAGGTCACTTGTTCATATCCGGCTCGAAGGACCATGTAACGGGTAGTTTCCACCGTTAGCGTCATAATTGTTGCTATGAAAATCAACTATGAAACTTTCATCTAAACAAGTAAATTTATTTTTAACTTATGATAATTATGATATGAGTACGCGCGCGGTGATATTGCTGGCTAATGGCTAACTGAATGATTTGTGTGAAAAAGGCAATGAACTACAAAATTGATGACTTGATAATATTATTTCTGCGAGCGTAGGCTTTACAATTATAATTTATTATTGCGGATATATTATTCATTTCGGCCGTAACATAATTACTACGACTGTCGGTAAGAAAGAAGTGACGCACTGGTTTGTTACTGTCTCACGTCATTGCGTCCAAAATATGTTATAATATTATACGGCTTATTAACATTATGACACAATCACGATTTAATCATTGTTATCGACATGAATCATGAGCACCAACGATTCATTTCATACATTTATTATGTATGTAATTTATCTTTATATGTATAATTCTTCTGTTCATGTGTATGTCACTGATTTTTTTTCTGATAGGAAATGTTTTTTATGTTGCAAGAAAACAAATACCGAATCCGTTTGTGTAAAGGTAATATACATATGTATTTGCTTTGTGTCTGTCGTTGCAGACTGGACCAATAAATATCATTAATACGCTTTTATTAGCGTCAGTCGTATGTATGTATGTCTGTAACTGAAGCTTTGATACATTTTTGATCGACTTTGAAACGGCAGATTTTTTTGAAACTTTGAATTACTATTAAGATCCCATGATAATGCAATAATATGAAAAAATAATAGTTAAAAAACACGCTATTGTGAAAAAAATAAACAAAAAAGTAAAAAATATTTTTCTTTTGTTACAATGTAAAAAGCGTGGGGTCCATGGTGTCAATAGATCACTGAATAACATCCCACGCTTTTTTACTTTTCAAATGAAAAAAAATATATTTTTTACTTTTTAATTAATTTTTTCACAAATGTGTGTTTTTTAGTTCATTATAAACATTTTCTTTATAAACATTGTTTATGTAACTGTAATTGCTAATTTGCGCCGAGTCTATATTTACTTGTAAACTAGGGAACGAACTTCTTGCATTCGTGTTCCAATAAAGCTATGACATGGGTGAGTTAAGAAGTGAGTCCATTGCTTCCTTCTTGGCCGGCAATGCATGCATGACGTCCCTGGTGTTGCTACTGTGGGTTTTCTAGACGACTTACCATCAGGTGACCTTGCCCGACGTTTGCTCGTTTGCTTCCAACGTAAAAACCCTTCCCAAACTTAGGACTGAGTGGTAGAGAATTAATAAATAACGTTGCTCACTCATAGCCCCACATTAGGATTCCCTGTGTCGTGTGCGTCATGGACAACATAAAAATCTCCTTCAAATGTCCTTCAAAACTCCTCAAATGTCGTCAGAATGTACTAAGCATTTAGTTTTCGCCCTTATATATTTTAGTTTAAAGTGTATGTAATAAAATAAATCATCTTTTCCTGGAAACAGTCCACTGATGTTTGTTTGTTTACGAATATCTAACAGTGATCTTGTGGCGTGATGGCGTCGGGAATACCACCGGAAGAGTGCCTCTAATCGCTCATCACACTAAATTATTAATTTATTACTTCATTGATTCACAATGGTTAAGATGCGCAGGGCGTCTCCCGAATTTTTATTGTTCTTCGATGAAATAAATTCGTGAGTACAGCTGCAAAGTTTGAAGGCAGAATATAAATCCTTGTCGAGGTCGTCTCTTGACTTCGCTTAGAAAAAATGGAGTTTTGCTTCGCTATAAATATTACCTTAGACAATGGTACAAGCAATTAGGTAATGAATATTTCATTGATTTTTTATGTAAATTTTGCTACACAGGTGTTTGAATGACCTTAGTTTAGTTATGCAGTTAAAATTGGTTTATTTTAAAATATGCCATATCCTTTGAAATTCGGTGTCTATTCAAATCAATGTTAGTACTTAGATCTAATAGACGTACAGAATATAAAATTAAACAATAGTTATATGCGTGTTATAAAAGGAAGACATTTGTAAACGTAGGGTCGGCTTGTATTTGTTAGTAGCTCAATAGCTATAAAAAAAGAAAGAAAAATAATTTATTCTCAGGCAGAACTAATAACGTTACAGAGGTATTAAATATATGTATATTATTATGTTATGTTATCCTGCAAAACATTTCGATTCTATCGAAATAAACTGTGAATTTCCCTTTTTCAAATCCATTTAGACACACAGTAAGAAATTATCAAAATTGGTTTAACTGTTTAGAAGGAGATCAGTAACATACAGACGAACAGAAGAATTATAATATAAAGACTAGAATGATAATACAAATATTTCCTTGCTTAGATTCAATATGTAGTTAATAATTTTTTTGAAAAGATCATACCATCAACATAACGAAACAGTGAACTTATCAGTGTATTATTATCTACTGAATTGAAGTATCTTATTACATATTCAAATATTGTACAAGACAGGAAGTGTGCAAAATCTGTATCAAATAAAATCACAATAAATAATCTAAGCGATAAGGTTTAGCGATCTATCAATCAATATTTGTATGCTGTAGAACCAATAGATGAGCATGTTAGATACATGGAAGATATTAACCATGCCAAATAAGATAAGAATCGAATAATTATTGCAAAAGTATTTATAGAGAAATAAAAATATTAGATACGTTATTCCGTTGAAATAAATATATCCGACAAATCAGGAGAAACCATATAAAATAAGTGGCTTCTACACTGAAACTGAATATCGTTACGAAAGTTATATTTTACATCACTTCCAATAGATGGATTGATTCCTTTCCTAGA
Source organism: Carystus phorcus (assembly GCA_018248895.1). Taxonomy (NCBI): domain Eukaryota; kingdom Metazoa; phylum Arthropoda; class Insecta; order Lepidoptera; family Hesperiidae; genus Carystus; species Carystus phorcus. The sequence goes on from DWJN01005571.1 coordinate 8,549, forward strand.
TAGATGCTTTCCTTTTTCAAAAAAATGTACCTGATGCAGGGAACCGAGACTTGGATTCAAGATGGAAGAACAACTCAATATATCAAATTATTATCAAATTCAAAATTCATGTATTTATTATTTCCATACTTCCTTAGACTTATGCACGTAATTTTTTGATTCTACCACCATTTCGAAAAGGCGATTTTATAACATGGAAAAGAAATGGCGAAAGAATTCAGCGACACATGTTTTAAACTAACACGCAAACAATGTCTAGCCTTTGCGAACGTGGATGCAGCATTTAAACTTTTCGGTAGATAGAATCTTTTTTCAAAAACATAATTGTCCCAAACGAACTCACAAAATATTTCGTTTTTATTACTGTTAAAACAAAAATTTTTTTTTTTTATAAAAAGTAAGTTACCTAATGCTTGACTACTGTCCTGCCTGATGGAAACCACAATGACTCTGTATAGGATAATTTAAAGAAATCATCATTGGATTACGTTTATTATGACAAAATAAATGGCTTCAGTAGCCATAACGTAATATGACGTAATACTACGGAAGCTCAGGTTATTGTAATTCTACAGCTTGACCAAGATTTGGATTAAGATGGATGTAACCGCGTTGGATTTCGGACGCTTTGAAGGGCTAGACATCGTTCTGTGATTTGTGGCAAGGTTGAGCTGATTATTTTAGAATATCAAATAGTTTTTGTACGTAAATGTTTGTGACAACAGTCAATGTCACTGGAATGTAGAATGGGTTGAAGCTATTTTTCTGGTAATAAGTATAAAGGAAGGAAGATTGTTTCTAATTAAATTTTGTATATAATATGTTTGGCTTCAATTGGATACCACAGGGCACGGGTGTCTTTATTATTTGCGGAGGCCTAGACAATACTTCACCAAGCTGTTTTTAGGCAAATTGTTGGAGGAATTCAAAGCAAACCAAGTGTTGAAAATTTTAATACTTCTTGAAGGCCTCCACAGGGCCAGCATTGAGCTCTTTGAGTCCCTAAAACTCTCATGTAGCATATTGTTTCGAACAAAGAAGTTAATCCTAGATAGACTTATAGTCCATGTAAAGTCCCGTCTGGTAACTGTAAAGCATCGCCGAGTTATAAGTTTACAGATGAATAAAACAAATCGTAGATATTTACTATCATAAAGTTAATAACCCTACTTTGAAATGATTTGCGACCAAATTGTATGATAATATGTACTCTTTAGACATACATAGCACTTCCCTCTTTCCTAAAAAAAACAAGGAGTAACAATAAATGTGTTATTTAATTTGAACCAACATATGTATGTACATTGTTGCAAAGTAGAATTATTCTACTAATTTATTTACTTAGGACTTTAATAGTTTTACCCCAATTACATTGGATTTCCGAAAAGTAACGCTTGATAATTATGTATACCTATTACATAGTTACATGTTTCGCTATCTATTCTTATCGATTACTTCACCTAGTTCACAAGAAATAAGGTCCCCGTTATAGTGTTAGATTACTTCATCACCTCGTCACAAGAGGCAATGCTCCTTTAATTGACTCTTTCCTTGAAAACGTTGATTGGACTAAACGCAAATAGCACGCTATCACCAATTGAAATACGTGACCACGGCGTGAGTCGTAAAATGTAAAATAGGGACGTTTAGAAAGATGATCCGACTTATCCGTGAATAGTGCCGAAAGATGGTCATTACAATAAATCAATGACAGTTCTCGCATGAAAATCGCTTGACGGAGGCTTCCGAGAAGCTGTGGGCATAGAATACACGAACAGAAAGTAAATTAGGCATCGATACGACTTGGCGAACAGTATGACGCAAGATTCACCATATCAGACTGCCGAAGGATCTTGCTTTAGATTCCTGGTAAGGCAGAGATTTGAATGATGAGTTTAAATAGTTCTTGGTCTGTAAATATGTTCTTTTGATTCAGTATTGTCCATGGCAACCACGACACGAGGAATCCTATTGGGGCTGTGATTGTGTTACGTTATTTATTATTTATTTATTGGTTTACGGGTTAATAAATCGTTTACTATCACCTAAATGACCACTATTTGTGGATAATGCTGGTGCAGTATAAGCTATATTTTAATTGTGTCTAAGGTTGTTGAGAGATACTTATGAATGTCTTTTTAGATTCAATTTTGAAGATGGGGGAATTTTATTTTAGATAAGCTATCTTTACTTTTATGCCCCTAATTTATATCTATCAAACCTTGTAACATTTAATGTCTTTACGTTTGACGTTACTCAAAAAGTCGACATTTGAATAACAATTTATCCGTTTATTTAAAGTTTATCATACCATTTTTTTTCCAGAGGGGGAAATCTTCTAAAGATACCCGACGGGTGATGTGGGATTTCTACCTACTAAAACCCCCTCAAACCCTCGAGAAGAAACTAACTAGGGGAGGCTCCGGGATTTCCAAAGAACACGCCGGTTTACTTTATCATACCAAGAACAAAGTGAGACAAAACCGGACTATTTAGTCCTAAAAATATGTATGTACATATATGAAGTCCATGATATCAGCGAGGGCGGTATTGGAATAACATTTTCTTCACTAGTATCTTCTGTGATGTTTTATAGTGTATGGGTTAACCGTATTCCGCGCATACGCACGGTATAAGTAATAGGTGATGTTGTGCGCGCGCCTCTAACGGGCGCGGGGCGGCTGCTCCAGCCTGCCACTGATTGTATTCAAATATGCCTCAATTCTGGCAATTTGTACAGCGTGTTCTTAAGAGGGCCATTGACGATGCTTCCATCAGTCCAAATGGAGTGGACGTCTTCCAAAATCGTTTCGTCAATGTA
>DWJN01005572.1:0-11368 GCA_018248895.1 Carystus phorcus
TTTTCAAATCGGTCCAGTAGTTCCTGAGGTTAGCCCGTTCAAACAATCAAACAAACAAACTCTTCAGCTTTATATATAGATAGATAGATTTGACGAATGTATGTTTAATCGGAATACGTGCAATGAAACGCACGTGAGAATCGTTAGAGAAGGTCATTTTCACATGTCACATACAATGTCCTAGTAAAATATAAAAGTTTTATAAGAGGATAGTAAGAAATATTTTGACGTCTCATTATACTTTTGTAAAACATTAGACGAATATATTTTTAAGTCATAGAGTTAAGAAAACCTAGATAACTACGAAACGATATAAACATGAAATTTGTAAATGCCTGATAAAAGTTGAAATTAAATGTTTCGAGACTTTCAGACGCATAAAGAGTACTTCCCAAAACGATCACCTCTTAAAATGACCACTTCTCAAAACAACCACTTTTGATCAGTTCTCCAAAGTATTAAACCTACCAAAACAATGAATTCTTAAAATGGCCACTTCCAAAAACGACCGATTCTCAAAAGGACTATTTCCCAAATAACCACTTTCTAAAACAAAGAAGGTTGTGTTTTAGAGTAGATGAAGATATTTAAAAAAGTCTATAACAATAAAATACTTATCCTACTAATAATGTTGTTTAAAGTAACATAACTAGTTTATACGGGTTTATTATAAGTAAATAAAAATCTATTATAATGTATTCCTACTATCATTCAATTAAAGAATAAATAGTTGATTGACTCAGATATCGAGAAAACCTAGAAGCCCCGTTCTCGAATGCGGATTGCGGACATTATCAAAACCGTAATCTATCCAACTCGTGCGTACTGCTACAAAACACCGATTGTTAATACGCAAAAACAACGCGCATTATAATAAGTCGTTGGTCGGATTTACGACCGACGACACGATGTACGATTACTTCACAATCACGATTTAATTTATACGTTATTAATATTATTTTAAACGTTATTTATCGTTAGAACGTAACGTTTAGACTTTTTATTATTTGTACATTTCTACATTGAGAGGTAGGGAATTCCAGAGATGTATAGCAGTCAATGGGTTGAAGGCATAGCAGTCAATGTAAAAGAATTAGGAGTAAAAGGAAGTAAAATGCGTAGGAGTTTGAAGGAGAAGTTTTTAGGAAGAACGTAGACAATGAAGGTAGTGTAACAAAAGCAAGTTTGATAAATAATTCATTTACTTTTTTATAAACCATGTCTGGGCACGTAAAAACAAATAAGTTTGATAATATTTCATCTATGCGCGTATTGTATTATAGGTCTTTTTGAAGTTATATTTTAATATTGATTTTTAACACCGAGTTACGTAATCACGCGAGCCTATGGGTAAGTTAATGACCGCTAGAAGTATTTTCTTCGTTTGAAAGTATAAAAAGACCATAATCTACAATACAATATACTTTATTGTGCACACCAAATAAAAAAAGACACGTTACAAAGAGACTTATCTAGAACTACATAATAATGAACCTGTAACTGATCACTGTCCATTACAAATATATTTCAAAATTCATAATAAAGGCCTTTATTAAGCAAGAGAACTCAAAAGAATATTTTTTCATTTTATACTGTATATCTGTATGTTTGTGCACGATAATCTCACAAACAGTTTAAACGAGTTGAATGCAGTTTTTAGCATTATACGTAGTGTTTATGTCAACTAAAATCGGTTTACATATAAAGGAGTTACTCAATTTATGTCAATCTTTCATTTGGCTCTTAGACGACCATAGTTGGCCGGGTCGAATCGTTTTAAAATATAATAAACACTTACACAATCACATATCTGCACCTATTCCCCTGAAAACAATCTCATCTATCATACAAATATCTGTCTCGACCGGGAGTTGAAATGGAACTTAGAACAATTCGCTTCGCAGGCCCACTCTACTAAGCTATAGGATGGTCGCAGTCAAGTAAACAAATTAGTGTTATGGATCATCATAAAGTTAAATAATCAATACCGGGCTTTAGATAGGTGTGAATCCTTTAAAACCACATTTTGGACTGTAAAATTCTGAGAATCAACTTTATTCATGATTAGCTTTGATAACTACTTCAGCTTGCTTAGAAGAAATAGGTGTTCTGCAGTGGCAATGAAATGAAACAGATAGTCCACTTTGTTGCGGATCGATACCGGATCGGATATAGTATAGTACATTAATAATTTCAACCGTGAACTTCACAACAAGTATTGCGTAAGACAGGTGTTTAATACAATGTATTAAACGTTACAAAGGTGGATTAATGTTTTTATAATAATTTTAGCCTTATAAATGTTGCCCTCTGTATTAATAAAAAAGGTATTAATACTAATTCTAGGAGTTAGGGGATGCCTCAAGGATCGATATTGGCACCATTATTTTTCTTAATACATATAAATGATCTTTCTCTTCTTCTTTCACTAAAAATGTATGAGGAATGTGTATGTGGTATTATTTAGAAAGTTAGTTTGGTTGTAAGACTTCGTGTAATGATTATAGTATCAGTGTTATTATTGACTTATTAATGTTATTATTATCTTTATGTGAAGCCCGCCTGGCTAGCTACCAGCCACTTGCTTGCGTCAGTCGCCAAATAATGATGCTTGAGGGCTAGTACTTTGTTTTTTACTTCTTTTATCTCCTTTTTATTGGTCAGCAAACGCGACAATGATGCTTTTGTTGGTGCTGATGTGCATGGGCAACGCTGATCACTTCCCATCATATGGATCGTTTGCTCTAATGTTTAATAGATATTCAAGTATTTACAATGAAATGTAGATATTAGTAGACACGGCGAACTTCTTATCATTTTGGATTATTTTTTCTGCTTTGGCTGGGCGAATATTACGCATAGCGTTATGTTATATAGCCTATAGCTTCCTCTGTAAATGGACTACTCAATACAAAAATATTTTTTCAATTTGAACCATTAGTTCCTGAGATTATTTTAAATAATCCAATTTCAGTTTTTTATTATTGCTATAGATAGTTATAACGAGCGTAAATAACCATGGCTTTGGTCCATTTCATTGTTAATCTACCGTGAATCTCGCATGTGGGTTTATAAGAATGTATTCTGTGTTTATAACATCGTTGGTGTTAGGTGAATTATTCGTATTGTTGGATTTGGGCGATGTTTACTTGTGAGTCACGGCCGTGTGTCGTAGCGACTTGCGTTTGCGATTAAAATTCATTAATTGTTAATTCGTGACCGAGGTTAATAGTAGAAAAAATTGCGCATATGACTCGTTTAAACATATACGTATAGGTCTTTTTGTGTGCACTTGTAAATAACGCTATAAAACGCTTCATTTTATTAGCCTCTTTAGGATACCCTGTGTCTGATCGCTATGGACAATACACAATTATAAACTCATTTAAATTTCTACTTCGTTAGAAATTAATCCCAAGACTTATTATTTACTTACTGTATTCGGCGCACGTTGTTATGAATATTAAAGAAACAAATTAAAAAAAGTCATCTACACAAACATGTCTTTAAAAGATCAGCAAGAAATCAGCATTTTCAACTATAACTCGTCAATCACTTATTTGATCGATATAATTTGGTACCAAATTTTTTTAGAGAATGCTGAACACGATATTATTATTATTAATTATTGCCACCTGCCACAAATTCTCGCCTTCATCATGGGTTGACTGGCAGAGAATGCCACAAGGCATTAAGTCCACCCTTTGTAAAAATAAAAACATGATTTTCAGGTGTTACAAGAATTTTCTAAATAAAAAAAATCTAAATTGCTAAGCACATCAGTGCTGTCTCCTACCATTTCAGAGTATAAAGACCAAATAAACATACAAATATTCACATATAACTTTGAAGCTATTTGAGTCATAAACAAGTTTATTATCAACTAATAATTATAGTTGTAAAGAATCAATTAGTAAGCGGAGTAAGCCTTTACGTGGCAGATGTTGTTTCGAAAATCACATATATTTATTGTAAGATTTTCGATTTTACTTCGGAGGAAATAATAGCTATACTCTTCGTCGCAGTGATGTCGTAATGACATGTCGTTGAGGAAGTCGTGGGCGATAAGATAGGACAACCTTCACCAAATAACCCACTGCTACTCAGAAATGGTCATTATCTACAAACGTTTTACATATTTAGATCGTACTAGTGATCCGTTGTCTCTTCGCTTCAGTATGTATTTAACACGAGGTACTTACATAAATATAAACCTTAATATTTTAAATATTTTGTCATTTATGTTGGCATCACGCATGTCGTGTCAGTGTGACCACAAATTCAGAATGTCATACTGTTGTCTTAATGCCATCTATGTATAGCGCTTATTTGATTAAAACGTTTTTTCCCATTAAAGTGAGATATTTTTCCGGGTTAAAAAGAAGCCTATGGCACTATCCAGTCCTTACTATCTCCATAATAAATATTATATCGATCCGTCGCTCTGTTTTTATGTCAAAGAAAAACAAACAAACAAACATGCTTTTGCATTTATAATGTTAAATATTGATATGGATTTGCGATAGCCAGGTCATAAGGATCTCCAGAATTGAAATACCTGATAAAATAAGTTTTTCAGAAAAGATTCGTTTGTAAATTTTTCAAGAAAGGGACATTGTAAGATAAAAATAAAAAAATACGAATTTTCTTAAAACTAATATAGAAATAATAAGTGTTCGTGTACAATTCACACGCGGTAGAAGTAAACCTTTAGAAAAGTAATGTACGTTAGAATTTGTGGTTTTGTTATCATATTTTTAGAGAGGACCTTTCAAACAAGATAATGTGTAAAGTATGCTATCTCATACTTTTGTCCTATATTTATAAGTCAGTCTCTGTTCGGACGTATTTTCGTTTCATCGCGTTTCAAATCACAACGATTTTGAAGTTTTGCTTCAAAAATAACTTCTTATTTATCCTGATCCGCATTGAAGTAGTTTGCTTCGAGCCTTAACAAGGAGAGACCTATGTCCCTTGGGTAATGGGTAAAGCTGAGTCATAGGAAAGTGAAGGTAATATGTGACGCGTTTGTTCTTGAGCGAGCTCGCCTGATTTGATATGCACGGCGCGATCAACGATAGGTAATCATTGACGCAACATGATTATATGGGACCTAGGTCGTTTAATTGTAACGATATTAATGTAAGTTCTAACTAAATCTAAATGACAAAAATTTAAAATACGGCACAACTTAAAATTGTACTAGTTTGTATCGGGAGAATGTTTTTCTGTGACGGAAAAAAGCTTCTAAGAAGATCATCGAGACTTTGCCTATGTTCATGTCATATCATAGAAAAAAATCTGAAAAAAGAATATATTGATACGTAAATATGTTTTTCCGAAATATATTTTTGTCAATCGTTTTATAATACTTTTCTCTAATTATACTTTACTGCCTTCAATAAAAATCTTATAGTAGAAGATATTTTTATATTACTTTCGAATTTTTTCTGAAAATAAACAGAAAAAATTTATATGCTTAGAAAAAAGACGGAAAATATCGATCTGTTTGGTAGTCATTTATTTATCCTTTATTGTTTCAACATTATGTTACAATAGGTGGACTTAATGATAAATAGCATTCTCTCTTCCTTTGGAAGATGCAGAGAGCTTATCCTAGATCATTGACTGAAAATTAAAGATGTTACTTAATATTCAAGGCACGAACGGTTTACCTTGGCACATGCTCATGTAGGTTAGGTTCCGTGTTATACTATATCAAGGAAATCTATTGTCTTAGTTACTTAGTTATGGAACGATTTATTGATAAAATAGTATCGTTTCCACCTATATATTAATTCTTCTGTCCGTGTGTATGTCACATCCTGAACGGTTGGATTGATTATGTATTTAGGTTTAAATAGTTACGGGAATGGTTGAGATTCATAATTCAATGCGATTACAAAATGTTTTTTTTGTTGCAGTATTATATCGGCCTAAGTATTTTTATATACTAACTAGCTGTACCCGATGCGCGTTGCTAAGCATAGTAAATAATTTAATTTAAAGAAAAGTCAGCATATCTCAACCATGTGTCCAACGTTGCTAAAGACATCAGTGCTCTATCTCCTACCAATTCAGTCTATAAAGGACATACAGACAAACATTCATTTTATATATTAACATTTTATAATTACATATACATTATATTTTACTTTATATCGCCACGTTTGAGAATTCTCTTGTAGTAGGATTTTATTTTTGAAACGAATATAGTCAAAACAAATGTGGACATTGCCCTAGCTCGTAGGTATCAATTTCTTTTAGTGATATTATCTTTTTAAAGTCTTTATTTTTCGATACAATTTTTGCATAGTGACAAAGAGATACTATAAAGTGAGTGTGTGTGTGATCTAATAGTGTTGACACGAGCATCGTTTCGCTCGGTAAGCCTACGACTTATCTTTGTGATTTTGAAGAAATAGTTAAATGGATACTCTTTTATAAAGACACTAGATGATCCAGCAAACTTTGTTTTGCCACATAAATTATTATTTTAGAACTATTTTGATAACCATAAAAATGCATATAGTGGGTTAACCCTAAAAGCTAGACATATGCTGTTGCGGACTTTTATTTAGAACTTCTAGAGGGGAACAATATTGTAAGTACATGAGTTTTTAGTATCTTTCACCGTTTACTAAGCGCACGCAAGGAAAGCTCAAAATTTTGCCGATTTTGCAATATTTTTTACTGCTACTCCTCTCCTATACATCTTAGCGTGATGTTATATAGCCTATAGCCTTCCTCCATAAATGGACAATGTTACACTAAAAGAATTTTGAAATTGGTCCAGCTCTTCCTGAGATTAGCCCGTTCAAAGAATCAATCAAACAAACAAACTCTTCAGCTTTATATATTAGTATAAGATATATTATATTAGTATAGATAAGACGTTCATAGTATCTACATTTTAATAACTTTGCGTTCAGCTTTAGTCGCAGTACATAAAGCGTCATTGTAGATTCCGTGTGGGAAGGTAGCAGTGGCGTAGGAAGAGACAAGATTTCAAGTTTTAGTCCTAATTGAGTCAAACGGAAACGTAAAAGGAAACTAGACGTCTTATGCCATCAGTTAGTTAATTGTTTGTTATAAAATTTGTATTTTTTAACAGGGTTTAAGCTTAATGTTTTTTATTTTATGACGTAAGAATTAACGACTATTATTTAACACAAAATTGAAGATAGTTGTAAAGCTTTTGTAGCAACAGAGGCATGCGATTTGAATCTAAGGACTTAATGTAATATAAGACTTTAAGGTAATAAACTCATTATGTAAGAAGTAACTCAAAGAGAGTGTCGGTTGCAAGAGAATTACCAAATCTGTTAAAGGTTTCTCAGCTTAATTCCACCCAAGTATAAAAGTATGTTTTTTTTTGTATATTTGTAATATTAAAAAATAACGTCGATAAGTTAAGTCGATAAGTTAAGAGAAACCATTTATATGAATAAATGCTTTTAAATTTTACTTTTTCATAACTTACCATCACGTGGGAATGACGTCAAGCCTTAAGATATTTAGGTTAAAATTATATAGTTTTTTACTAAGCTTTAAAAACCTTATATTCAGAAAATATATAACAAAAAATTTAAAATATTTCATATGTAGAGTTGAAGAGTAAGTTATTAAAAGTTATAACCGTTTATTTACTTTATGCAAACAATTACTTCAACCTCCTCAGTTAGAAAATACCAGGATAAAAGACCTTTTGCAACGTGTAAAATCAAACACGTTTAGTTTAACATTCACACATGGTATCAGTAAATTGTTACGTGATAATGATTGATGACTAGAGAAATGTAAGATGTGACACGCATAGTGTTTTTAATTCACGTGTAATGATATTAATAACGGAAAACTGAAATTTGAACGACAATATTTGGATCTAAATAATATTGATATCATCTCCCTCGTTAGTACTTACGTAACTTATTAATTTTCTACATAGATTAAAGTGATAATATTACTAGCTTTTATTAGCTTCTATTACTTAGCTTCAGTTAAGTTGAAAGCCTTGAATAAACATGAAATATTATTGCATATATTTTTTAGCTATATATTTTTGAAATAAAAAGTATCCCATGCCCTTTTTAATACCCCTAAAAATATGTGTACAAAGTTTCATGATAATCTATTGAACAGTTTTGGCGTGAATGCGTAATAACCAAACCTAACTACATTCACGTTAGTACATCAGTTATCAACATAAGTTCCTATTATAAATACATCAAATAATATACTGTCTTGTTGTACAATAAAGTTGATTTTGTTGTTATTATTATCTACACGAAGCCCGCCTGTTTAGCTACTCGAGCGAGCGAGTCAAACGCCAAACGATTCCAAAGCCAGTACTGTTTTTCCTGTTTTACTTGGCTCTTCCATTTTGGCCAATGGCATCAGTGACGTCTTTGATATTACTGATGTCAGGCGATGGTGACCACTTACCATCAGGTGGCTCGTCTACTCATTCGTCGACTAGTTATATAACATACATATCTCCGCACTAGGATTCTCTTAGGGGTAGTATCGACATTATCAAATATCGATTGACATGGACAAATAAAATATCACAAATTTGAACTATAAACAAACTCCATTAATTCACATTGTTGGTTGTCCCAGTCAGAAATATACCCTGGAACCTCAAGTTTTGTAGGCAGAATCACTAACAACTAAGCTATAAATATGCATAATAAATGTTAATGTACATTTACACAGCACGTGACATGTGCAAACGTATTTAGTTTCTTTTAAATACGAATATGCGGTAATTTACGTGATACACATTGCAGGAAAAACCATGTGAATTAAAAGGCATTATAGTTAATGTTAAAAGTTATACATACTTAAGTACGCCGTCGGAGACAATGGCAGCTTTCGATCTTTAGGCGGGGTGCTGTAAACAAACGCCGGGTTGACGCAACCACGTGGTTGATTCTCGCACATGTCGCTCTCTGAGCCTCTACGCGTGCGTCGCTGCGTCCCAAGCTCCGGTATACTCTTCGCAGACTCAGATTTTCCAACGCCCTTCAATTTCTTCTTCACCTTGTCCGGCGAATGGACGTGGAGTATCGCTGCAGCTTTCGGCGGTATCTTCTCCGGTATCGTCAACTCCTTCGTCGAAACGCTCTTCTGTTTCTTGTGAAACAGATCAGAGAACTTCGGCTTCTCTGTCTTCTTTGACCTTTGAGGTTTTAAATTCAAGTCAATATCTCCACTTTTCTTCCTCGGCCTCGCAAGGTCCTGCTTGGTCTTAGCCATGATCGGCGTTTTAGGCTTATATGTACCGTCGATGCCCGTGTAAGCGACGCTGATTTCCTTCTCGCTATTCCAAATCTGTGTTGTAAACACGACGTGGTCCCGTTTGATCGTTTCGATCTCGTCCGGTGTGTCCTCCTCCTTGGTGGATCTCCAGCGGTTCCCTATCAATCGTAGGGAAGCGCGGACGGATCTGGACCGTCGTAGGCCGCCTTGCTCCCTCTTGAACTTATCGAGGAGGGTCTCCATAGCCCTGCGAGGGGTAGAGGGGCGCGCGGGGCGCTGGGCATTGCACGTTACGATCGACTACGCGCACGCTATTCACTCGAACGATAGTTACGTGAGTCGTTTTCTTTCCGACGTTCACTCGAAGCGGCGTCGGGCGGTTGAATGCTGTCTACAACAATAGTACTTACTGGTAGGGCTGGTACGACCTCAGAGCCCGCGGTAGCCCGGTCTCTGCGAACGCGATGCTCTGATAAACTGCGCTCGTTTGCTCAACTCGATTTGATAAGATACCTATGTTTAGATGTCACTGAGATTCGGATTTGTTTTGTGACGTCAAAGATAAAAAATCTCGTATTTTAATTTGATTGTCGAATTGTAAATGCAATGGTTTAGGGTCTCGTTTTCATTGTACAAAGATGTAGTAGATGTAGATTTCGCAATTACCCGGCTGTACGCGCCGAGCGTGATTTAGGTGCTGAACTGGCGGGTCCAGGAAATGGTTCGCTCGGATAAAATTCACCGAATTTATTGCACGCTAGTGTTGGAGAAATTCGTGTCGCTATGTTAGAATAGTAATACATTTTCGAGGCCTTTGTTTAAATAATTATGGTTGCCGCGGCACTAGTTTCAGATAACACATTTCAAATATTGTGCGAGATAAACGGATTTGCTTCTAGCCTTTGTAAATTACTCCAGCTTTCTATGTATCATTTGTGAGGCTTAACAACATTTATTATTTGAAAGTGATAAAATTTAATAGCACAAAAGCAACAAGAACAATGTGATGGGGATTACTGGTACAAAAAATAGTATTACAATGAAAGAATCCGAAAAAAATTACTGATAATAAAATGCGAATTTCTAGAAACTTACTTCAATAATATACATCATAGATTTTATAATGTTTGAAAATATTCTTCAATCCTACTGAATTAGTATGTACACGCATTGTAAAAGTCTTTTTCTTACATGCTTGGACAGAAGACATATATTTTATGTATAATTATAGAAAACCAGATTTTAAAATAATTCCTTTTTCCTTAGTTTAGTTATCGTATTGGTGGCTAAGCAAAGTTATTTTAATAAAAAAGGAAATCATATTTATTATGTAGACAGCTAACATACGAACAGTCCTGTAAACTGACAGGCAAAGCAATAGTAATTATTCGCCTCCGTCAGTTTAGTCGCCAAGAAATAAGCTGAGAATTCGCTAATTATTAGTTTCCGATATTTACCTAATTCGGTTTTAGACGGACGGTAGCTAGGCGTTTTCTGTAATTCAAAGAGTGAGCTAAGTCCCTCACACTTCATCGCATAGAATAGTTATAGAATATATTCATTACTATATACTGAACTTGTGTGTTGCAAAGTAAACATAGTAATTTAATGAAACGTTCGCTTTCAGCCAAATCTTATTTACACTTACGAAACGTATCGAGAATATCTATCTAGTAAAGTAATGATTTATGTATAGTTGAAAGTTATAAACAGTAAAGCGAGGGTCGATAAATTTATACGTCAATTTGTCTTTGATTACACGCATCGATTACCTGTCGATTGAATAGTGTCGTACCCACAATAGTGTTGTACTAGTTGATTACGGTGAACGCAAACAGGAAAATATTTGTGAGTTGATTTATATTACCTTGTTAATTATATAACTTTATAACATATTAATAATTAACGTGGATTGTTTGCACTGTTCACTATTAATTATGCGGCATTAATGATTTGGTAAAATCAATATGGTTATCCTATCTCAGATCGAATCTTAACACTTGTCAAGTTCTTATTTTATTCTTAATTAGATGATCCAGCAAACTTTGTTTTGCCATATAAATTATTATTTTAGAACTATTTTGATAACCATAAAAATGCTTAT
>DWJN01005573.1:0-11368 GCA_018248895.1 Carystus phorcus
TATATCGCCTCTTTACAATAATAACGTGATATTTTTAAAATCACAACTTTAAAGGAGAGCAATTTTAAACATTTAAGTGTTGATAAATTCTAAAATATTGATAACTATACCGTCGCAAAACTATTAAATTAAAGAAAAATGGGTTTTTGTAGTAAATGCAATTCGACGTCGCGCTTTTAAATATCAAATAATAAAAAAAGCTTTTGATGAGATGTCACGTTGCTCTAGTAAAGTGGCGATATGTGAAATAGAATTTGTTTAAAAACAAGACGTTTAGTCTTGGTCCTTCACGAACCATTGTAGGCACGCTTCTTACGATCTCCGGTGCTACTGACAATTCATTAGGGACCACGGGTTTTATTTCTGAGTACGTTTCATCTGGAACAAGTAAAAAATTGTTAATTTCTCAAGAGACTCCCCACAAATCAAGATTGCTCCAATTTGACCGCTGCGGAAACGTGCTCGACACAATTGTAGAAATACAACAATACGGGTAAGTACTTATTGCGCTAACGAAATCAATTTTGATATTAGGCAGTATTTTTAAGTGGTTAAGTTAATTTTGGAACGTTTTTTATAGACATCTCACCGCTGAGGAAGTCTAAAATATAATATACTGTTTTGCTGGTTTCGTGGGAATTACCGGATCAATGGTCAGTCTAGGTGTTGGCGGTTGCATGCCGCCCAAACATCAATATATGGCTTAATGATGGCTATTTTAGCTAATAACTGAGACTGATGACTTAACGTGCACTCTGAAGCACATAAACGTTTAAGATAATTTTCCCACTGTCGGTCACATAGTTAGGGAGCGACCGAATTCCTAATGTTTGATGTACGGAACTTAATTATATATGCAAGCGGTGTAAAAAACTTCGATAGTGTGATTGAGGTCTGGCGTGACGTCATCGTGTGACGTTTAGTACGGTCGCCACATAACTATGAAAGGAAATCCAAAATAAAAAAAAATCTCCACGAAAGCCGTTATGTTTCATTGTAATATAGAAATGACATTGGTTTTAGATCACGAAGGCACTAGGCACATGACATATTAAATTCAGTTTTAACATCAAAACCTATCAATAGATTTTAGATAACGATACATTAACTTTATAAGCAAATATGGACTAAAATACTAAAGTATTTCACTGTAACAATAGACCAGTTAATTTAATTACTCAATCATACTAGAGGCACATTACGACATTGGCTGATAAGAGGGACAGTACCGATTACAAATAATGACTAATTCTTGTGTGTTGAGTAAATATTTCATTTGATGTTGAAATAAAAAAAGTGAGTGTGTACTTAAACGTACGTAACAAAGTTATACTTCTTTGGTTTAACAAGATAAAAATCTTTCTAAACATTTTATCCTTTGCGTTATCTGTTTGTACAGTAAACGACACTAATAATAGGAATAAACATTTTAAACATTAAAAGAAAGTTTTATTATAACGCATTAACTATTTAAATTAATTGTAGTCAAATATCATGAAAAAACATTTGTACATAATTAAAAAAACTATAAAATTGACTAGCTGATTTCATGGTGTCGGTTTTTCGGGACGGTGTGCACGCTCATGGTAATTGTTTTTCTCGTAATATTTCCATATATATGGAAAATAATGGATATCTATGAATTATGGGGGAACAAAGCAAGTAATGGATACAAGGGGACACAAATAGTGTCTACGTTTGAACAATTGTTGGCAATTAAGCTATAATGATTTTATGAAAGTAAAATATTCATTGTGACTAACTATTACACCAGGATGAATCACCCAACACCAAAGCTTTTACGTTTACTCAGACTCCCAATTGCAATAAGTTACCAAGAATAATAACCAATATTTTAAAGTATATTGAAGTTAGAAACCTATTATATTTGTGTGCAATTCGAACATAAAATCAAAATTGTGGCGCGTTGGAAAGTTACATGCAATTTGCGACGTCTAGTCGAAAACAGCATATGAAAGGATTCATAACTCTTCCCAACGTGAATGGAGGGGCGAGACCAAAGATATGAGAGTTGGACATTGACATACTGCGGCCGGGGGCATGTAAATAAATTAGTGGTCGAAATCACCTATGCTCTAAGGTGAAGTGTTCAACTTGGGGAAATAGAATACACTCTATTTTTCGCCCACCTATTTATTACTTAGTTAGCGACATTTCTTTATAGTAGCAGAAAGAACTTAAAAATGATTTAGATAGATAAACGAGTAGACGAGCCATCTGGTGGTCAATGCTCATCATCACCCATGGACGTACCAAAGGTAACCTTACCTAACCTTAACTTACCGAATAATGAGGAAATAAAAGGTAAAACTGATGCCTTAACATCTGGTGAGGAAACAGGAAACAATGTTAATGAAGTCGTTGACGGTGATGATCAGGTTGCTCGTCTGTTCGTTTGTCAGCTAGTTCAAATACGACTTGATTTATTATCGCCGGGTCCTAGATACAGCGACTGAAACACGTATAAACATTTTATGGTTCATAGTAGTCGGTTGTACAAAGAAGCCCAGACGGGTAAAATAACCCATCACCATGCAAATGTTGTCGGGATTTAACTGAATGGTGCAGAGTTCAGTCACCCCAAATTTAAGGGACCGTTTGCCACAGGCTCGTCAGATATTCCGCAGGGTGCACCATGAAAAGTTGGTACGGATTTCAAAATAATATTCAATAAACCGAATTGAATTTTTGATCTTTTATATTTAATTTTTTTCTAAATACGAGTAGAGCCGTAATACCGTAATCGTGAATCGAATTTACAAAATACTAATTAATTTATGCATGTAACGGTTAAGTATTCAGAAATTGGAAACTTAGTTCAAACACTAGTTCGTATCGATGTTATCTGGAATGTTCCAGATATTAGTGTGTACCTGAAAATGCATCAATATGCATTCTCACTAACATTGTTATTAAATATTTATGAACTCGTATGCTCCAAGCTTTAGATGAGAAGGTCATCGAAGTTTTGTTTAGTTGGCGGCGCTTTTGTTGAAAATCACTATAAATTATAATATCGAGTAACGTTATCCAGTCCATTTTAATAAATTGAAAAGTTAGAAGTTCATGTTGCAAGGCATTTTGATACTCACTAGGGGGAATATGAGTATTATTTGTAATAGTATTCGTCATTTCATTATCGTAAATCAAGTTTGTATACAAACTTAGATCATATTACATTTTGTCGTTACGAGACTTGTAGAAATATTTATGAGTAAAGAATAGCATAAGGAAAAAAATAACAATGTGTTTCTCGAGAATTTTATAATATCGTAATTATAGTAAACAACATAAATTGCAGATATTTATAACGTTTACTGCTAATTTAAATAATTCTAATTCATATAGATTTTCCCCTAACTTAATAATTTGAGGTAGATAAACATGATATTTACAAGCAAGTAGTCAACAAACAGCAATTTCCGGAAATAAACGGAAAATTCACTCAATGTTCATTAACAATTACATAACAACATAATGTTACTACTTTTATTATATACTTAATTTGTCTGACGACCTTTATTTTTGTTAAAAGAAATTATATCTAGTTTCATAAGTTTATTTTACATTCTTCATACTATTGCAACATTCATACTATTGCAACTTTAAATTTTGGAATTAAATATTTTACACATCTAATTCTATTGTCAAGGCAGTATGTACAGGACAAAAAAGTCAATACTGACACAGCAGGGTATGATAAAGTCGCTACATCCACAATTTATTTATTGGTCTATAGTTTTCATGCTGCAGCTGGTCTCAAAGCAGCTATAATAGCTTTGTGTCGTACGTCCAATACACATGAAAGCTCTACACAATGTCCACAACACTATTCCTATAAAGGGAATTTATACAACTTTGTATTCGTTTACAGCCAATTTTATGGTTCGGTTATGTATTATGGTTGTACTAGTAACTGGCTTCGTTTCCATAAACATTTTCCTTGTAACTTAATAAGCGAGGCTAAAGTCATTAATATCGGGGTTTAAGTTTACAAATTTGTATAATTACTACTTAAAGTTCTGCGCGAATTATTTTGTTTGTAAAAAGTAATGAAAGTAATGTTTTATCAGACGACAACTTTACTGAAGTGTAAAGAAATTGATGAATTTTTTACAAAGGACTTAGGTTAGACAATTATTTATTCAGCCATGGATATTCGACTGACTATTCACTAAATTTAAGTAATCGCTTTGTCAATAAACTAAAATAAATGGAGTTCAATTAAATAATCCTATTTCTGTAGTCATATATTTTTTTTTACTCTATATAAGTTAATGCTTGACTACTATCCTGCCTGATGGTAAGCAGAGATGCAGCCTTGGATGTGTAGCGTTAAAAATGGCGTTCAATTTAAAATTTGACTTACAATGTCATTGGGTATCGGCATTACTTGGCTATTGTAGTCCAAGAGAGGATGAACACTGTTCCGTACGTCCAGGTAACTGTTGAAGTCGGGCCTTATATATGACCCTATGCTGCTAGCCTGGACAACATACATATTTTTGCTATGATACGACTTTTCAAGTTCATTTTAATCCTAAATTCCTTACTAATATAAATGCGACAGTGCTTGTTTGTTACGCTTTCAAGCGTAAACTATTCAATCGATCATCGTGAAATTTTGTGCACATATTTTTAATAGTATAATCAAGGATATAGAATACGTTGTAAAATAAAAATATGTACACACGGTAGAAATGAAACCTCAGAAAAGTAACCCTCTATAAAACTTTTTGTGGGGGAAAAGTATGCTACCTCATTCTTTCGTCCTATAATATTATGTATAAGTTGATCTCTGTCGTGACGCATTTTCGTTTCATCGAGTTTCAAATCAAAACGATTCTAAAGATTCTAAGTTTCACTTAAAAACTGATTAAAAAATAACAATAAGGAATCACCCATTCAAGCAATAATAATATTGTTAGCAGTTTTTATTAAGGAGTGGGGATTGTGTGGAGAGGCGACCATAAATAGAGGTGTGGCAGACTTCCACCGACACTTTGCTCTTAAATGTCTTCGTGTGCGGAAGGTCTGACGGATTGCATGTCGATTATACGTTTTTATATTAGTGTAGTAATGTTTTATGAAGTTTAAATTTGTAATTGATTGAACCGAATTTAATATTGTAAAAGCTTAGCTAGATTTTTTTTAAGCGATAAGTCTTTTCTTTCCGCTAATTGTTTTTTATAATACAGTGTAGATTTTAAAACATTTAGGTGTTTGGAATATAATCTGTTACCTGAGCCATAGCTAGTAATATGTCCAATTCGGCTACATTTTCGCACAGTTTATACAGACTGGACATGAATGGACGAAGTTCTTTAAGTAAAGCTGAAATTACACTGAAATAAAATATATCACGTTTACGACTGACTTGAATAAATATCAGAATTACTATTCCTGGAATAGTTGACTGATGAATGATGTACGAACATATAATCCAAGAAAATTAAATGCAGTTTTTATACGACAGTTCTTATAATGTTGATAAACGTCGTTACATTATTAAAACGAAGGATTCATACGTTGGATAACACTTAGACAAGTTTGGTGAATTTCGTCATTATAACGATATGGCATCTACTGAAGGTAACTTTAATACCGATTTGATGCATGGTGATACCACCCTACTAACATCTCCGCTGAAGTGTATTACATGTTTCGGTCGCACAGTTAGGTTTTACTGATGCCCCTTGGCGTCTATGATCATCTGGTCTTCTGACACCTAATTACATACACTCACAAGTCTGTAGACAATCCGGCTTAAAGTTACCTTCGATCAGTTAATAGCTCACTGAGCATTTGCCTACTCATCACTGAGGTCTAGAGCATATTCCACCACGCTGCTCCAGTGAGGATTGGAGAAGGAGTTTGTGGCCGACCCAAGTGTCGGAAGTTTTTAAGCCGCCCGGAGGCCTCCTACATGACTTGACGATTATTTATGATAACCTGGACCAACCGCCAAACGTGCCCTCCTAAGCACGGAACGGGTTAAGAAATTTTTGCCACTAGCGGTCACCCATCTAGGTACCAACAGTCCACAGTTGCTTTACTCTGTCGATCGCATACGACCGCTTCAAAAGTTGATATACCTAAACAGACATGATTAAACTAAGTAAATTAGTTATTGATTTCTTTCTTCCCTTTTATGTAAACAAGTAACGCTTTTTGTCCAGCAACGCGTAAGTGACAACTTAAGTAAGGGGTTCTACCAGGAACCTTTGGCCATTACATCAACAATCATTAAAATAGTTACTGCATTACATGTTGGTCATTTTCTGTATTTCGTTGAGGGCCTCTTTCGCTTGATGGTCTAATACAACCAGTTCCTCCGTCGACATCGTGACGTGAGCTCCGTTGAAGACCACCTTGAAATAGTACTGTATGGTAGCAATGTTGCTAAAACTAGGACAGCGATCAAAGAGAAATAGATGAAGGGGTTATCGATTTATTAAAAAAAAAATATTGTAATTGTTACACTTGATGCTCAAAAAACCTATTATAAATAAATAACGCCCCACACTCATAGCCCCACACTAGGATACCCCGAGTCGTGAGTGTCATGGACAACACAGAAAAACATTTATACACACCCAGACTGAGAACAGAAATTTAAACCCCATCATCCAAATTTATGCCTCGCCGGGAATCGAACCCAGGACCCTTTGAACGGCGGTCCGAATTTTATAAACAAGTTCAAAAAAGGAGGAGGTTCTCACTTTTTCTTTTTTTATGTGTGTTGCATAATGCCGTTTTACTGGGTGTACCGATTTGGATGATTCTTTTTTTATTCAAATGCCTGTCATGTGGTTTGATATAATTTGAGCGACATCTGACGAGGAGTTTTTGAGTTATCCCTAACAATGCGCGTATCACTTCGGAATCGGAATATTTAATACGGCGTATTTAATTTAAATCTTTTGTTTTTGACATTATTTCCGTTTGAACTAATTGCTATTAATTTTCTGCAGGCACTAACAAATATATCAGATAGGTACTAAAAAATCTTTTAACAAAAAAGGAAAACCGCCTTCAAAAGGAATAAAATAATTTGATGAGGGAAACTGCTTAGGAAGTAGGCGCCTTCGCAGCTGCCTCAATTAAAGTAATTGACACCGACTGTACCAATTCACGACACAGATCGCCAAAAAATACAACTAATAATCAGTTTACCTGTATAAAAACAGTTGGCAAATCTTCCACGTTGAAATGCCTTCTATTTTTGGGACTGACTGGCAGCACTATGTGGAATCCTTTCATAACATTCTGGTTCATTCTCAGCGGTAGATCGTACGTCTCGCTGAGGTTCTCAACAATCTTCTGTATGTCTTCTATGAGCTCGGAATACGTTCTTCTAGCTACGTCTAGAAGGCCATTGATCTCTGGCTTCACCGCGAAGCAACGTTGGAGGCTGCCCATAGCTCCTTTCTCAGCGTGAGCGTCATTTTGGATAATATTCCTAATGCGGTCTCCTATTTGTTTGTAATTCGGGTTTTCTAGATCCTAATAAACGAAACGGCCCGAGTTTTCAGTCGATTGGAAGTAATCGATTCATAGTTGACATTGATTTTTTCAAGTAATTCTGTTAACTCTTGACTTCATGATCAAAACGTATGTTACATAGGTAAAGGCCACAATATGTAGGTACTACGATTTTATTGCACTTATACAGAGGCACATAATAAATAGAGATACGGGATGAACAAATGACGTCATTGAGTATTTTGATAAATTAAATAATAAATAACTTTCCAGTCATAGCGCCACATTAGAAATCCCTGTGTCGTCGGTGGACAATACACAAAGACAATCGGACACTGTTCGAGAACAGAAATTTCAAATCATCATTCAGATTTCTGGCTCGCTGAGAATCGAATCCAGTATCCTTTCAACGGCGGTCTTGCATTGTGACCTACACCACACTGGCTATACTTTAAATTTTTGAAAAAGTATTATTTTTTACAATCATTAAATTGTTTCCTAATAATTTTATTTAGATACTTTAAACCAAGTAATACTACTATCTAAAACAGTAGACTTTATTGGTAAAAGTCTTTATAACTTAAAAAATAGCATCTTCATTTTATACGCATATTTACCATTTTGATTTTCCTCAATTGAGAGCTTTCGGCGTTTTGAAGCGCGTCCACCAAGTTCGGAACCAGCTCCATAGTCGTTTTTAATAATAAAGTCTGTGTGATTTGGGCTTCTCCGAATTTGTCAGCGTTCGTGTTTGGACTTTCAATGCATAGAAACAATATTCTGTCTACTTCTGATAGCTTTTTTAACACGTTCTGAATAGAGAAATTTAATTAGTTAATGCTATATACATATAATATTTGGAACTTAAATAACTTAATAGAGTAAACTAAAGTTAACTCGAATAAATACTACTTAATTTATAAAAAAAAATAGTTTCCTAAGTTATCAATTAGGTAATACTTGTATCTAATTCGACATGGTTCAAGTTCTTGTCGAAGAATTGATGCATTAAAATCTAAAAAATAGGCTATACATAAAGTCTATTATTACTATTCCAGTGACAGATAAATGTCTTTTTTTACAACTATAAAATTAATTATTTGTTTTATCTAGAACGCCAAAATAAAGTTAAACAGCCAGAAAATTCTAAATAGTTAACTTAAATAATATGGGAGCACGACTTAAGCTAAGGCGCATTAAACAATTTTAATATTAATTTGCGTCAACTACACCGTCTGTAAAGGAAAAACTAGGTAATTTATTTTCCTTCATAGTTATATTAAGCTCTAGCTATCGTGGACATAATTATCTAGCTACAAGTAGCTGGTACACGGAAAACGTGAAACGGAAAATAACAACTACACTGAACTAGGTGATTCCCTAGAAACATTGTACACATAAGTATCACACTATTATCTACTATTTTATTAAAACACAACTTAATATTAAACACCTTAAATGCATGAAATTAAAACAAAACAAATCAAACTTGACCGTTACACTGTCGTGTCTCTAAAATCCTGTTTCAATTTTCAAATTAAATTTTTCAGTTAACTTTGAACCTTATTTTAGTGGATTTACTTTACTTACTTACTTTAGTCTTACCTGTATATCCACCATTAGACCAGCATCACTCTCAATCAACTCTTGAACCGCGTCGAGTCGGGCTTCAATGAACTGTCTGTCGCACGACGGTTGCAACAATGAGGCTCTTAGGGCCCGGATACCACCCACAGTATAAGTAGGCCCCAGTACACCGAGTAGACAACAAGTAGGCCCCGCCGACGGGACCAACGGCTGCACTAGTTCTAACTGCATGGCTGTTCCTACGTCTGATAATACTACTTTAACACAAGCGATATTTAGCAAAGGAGTTACTTGGTCGTATTAGAGTGACTTAGTATATGTACATGTGGGATTTTGGCCGAAATAAAAATGGGTATAGGGAACAAGTTTTCTCCTCAGAAATATAGATATGTAAATATATAAATATATGTTTTGTCGTATCGCGATCAACGATCATTCATGGTCTGCCTCTTCCTCATTCATATTCTTTTCCCTCCTTTCATCATATTTAGTCATTCATACAGTAAGCATCCCACATACATACGTACATATGTACATACCAAATACTTTACCGGCAGACCAAAGGGCTTCTAAGAGGCGATAGAATTCGAAGTGCTTTTTATAAGGGTTTTGCGTAAGGATTATACTGTCAATCAAGTCATTATTTTTTTATTCTCTCCGTACTTAATGTTCGCCTGCAATGGTTAGCTACAACGCTTTCGCTTGAGTCAGTCTCCAAAGCTTTCTTTTTCCTTCTTTTTATGTAACTAGTCGAAAAATGAGCAGCGACATCAGCAACACCAAAAGTGTCACTGATGCGTTACTGGTCAAGAATAAATAGAGAAGAAAGTACTGGCTTAAGCTCTCACCCGGAATTCAACTAATCGTTTGGCGGCTGACTCAAGCAAACTATAATCGAATCAGTAAACCGCTTTATTTTCATTATAATACTCGTATCTTGTACTCGTACCGTAATACCCACGTTTGAAATGATTGCTATTGATTTTTATCAGGGGCTTAATGTTTACGTGTTTTGTTCAGTGTCGGAGATCAGCAAGTGGCTTTATTATTAGAAGGCAATGCTTTGCCGATACATTGTTATTTGTCACGTGTCATTCATGGTGTGGCGGTGGCTTAGCTTGATTATGCTCATTTATTTTCTATGTACATAAAAATGTATCTATATTAATATTAATGAGTACCAATACATATACCTATGATCATTGTGTTCTCAGAGGAATGGTACTCAATCTTCAGCGACTCCCTTGCGAACACGATACATTGAATATATTCTACGTATTTGAGAACTGCTGCAGCAGCAGTCAGAGCGTAAAATCTGTGAAGTCAATGTAAATATTTATTCTTGACTTACCCACCCTCTCTTCGGCTCAAAAACTATGGCAAGCCTTCGACTTTTTAACTACTTTTTAACTTTTTTCTACAAGGCAAGGTTTCCCATCATGAATACATTGCGTGCGATTGATAAGATTATTACTTAGAACAAATATATTTATTGATATCGCTTACAAAATACTATATAACAAGTACAATTCGTAGTTATCTTGTACACCTCAGCTGTAAAAATGTGAGATAAAACTATTTGTCGTCGTGGGCAACAATTTGATGTAACATCTAATGGCCGGTTTCACAAATCTATGTATTTGTATTTTGTCTAGCAACATGTTTGGTGTTATGGTGTACGTATAGACTTACTATTACGTGGGTACTTAGCGCATTTGTTGGTTAGTTATAAAAAAAAATCCAATTCAAATAATTTCGTTTCGTTCCTCAATTATTTAGCAACCCCGTACGATGCAGCACCGTACCCAATACCTGTCTCATTTATATGCAGTATAAGAGAGAACATTTTCACCTATTAGAGGTTAATGCTTGAATAGTGCTACCTAGCAAGAAGTGGACTTGGATAGTAAATACAATATATATTGTACATACTTGTGCAAAACCTGCAAGTAGACGCTGGAGTACAGCGGTGCACACAGGTACTGTATTTGTTGTCGAGCGACTGCATCGTTGAAGTGTCTTCGTTGCACCGCAGTGACTGTACAGTTTGCTCGCTGTTCACGGATCAGCTGCCACAATTGGCTGGTCTTGCCGCCCTCGCAGAACGTGTTAGGAATTATTATCTGTAGACGTATGCTTGTCTCTCATACAAGGCTTCTAGATGCTCCAGCCAATAAATGGCCAACTTTCAATACTGAGGAGGCCTTTTCCAGTGCAGATTGGTGGAGGGGTTAGTCAAACCGTTCGTATTTATGACACCCATACGCTTCTGACT
>DWJN01005574.1:0-11367 GCA_018248895.1 Carystus phorcus
GGGTAAATATTATAATTTTTAGAGAAATTAGCTCCCTTCAGTCGTATTGCGATTGGGTGGGTAAATGCGCGAGCGCAGCGCAATTTGCAGGGGGCGGGGCTACGGTAGCCAGGGAGGGGGGAGAGGGACTACATGCGCACTACTGTGACCACATTGATATGGGAAACGATTTAGATAAACATGAAATTACTAACAAGTTTAAAGGCAATATAATAAAGTGTTGATCCAGTTTAGTTGATAATGACCTTTTTTACCAAGGTAACAAATACATGCATCTAAATTGAAATAAACAGATAAATTCAATTTCAATTACTGAACAACATCAGACGGTTGTAGTTACATAGTGATTTATACAAGACAACGTATCAAAGTCTCAAGAACATACATATATATTATACAAAACCTTCAAAACTATAAAAGAGAAGAATATTATGAGCTAATTAAATAAATCTGTATTACAGAATTTCCTCATATAAATAGCTAATGTAAATAAGATGACTGATCAGCGCTGCTCATGAATTACATCACATCTAAGACATTGCCAAAGTGTTGCGGATAAAATTAGAAAGCTAAGCTGTGTTTTGTGCCTCCATCTGCTTTTTAAAATCCAAACACGCAATCGTAACACTACTACACTCACTTAAAACTATTTTCCTATTATAAACAAAACAATCCGTTAAAACAGCAAGAGCAGACATCTTAAGCGTCTTACGATAACTTTGACCCGGCAGACGGCAGGTCGGCTATCGTGTAGATACTATTTAAGCGTACGGGCCGCAGGAAGCCTGTAATTCACTAAGTGCATACTAAAGTTTTCATGGGTAGTAGCAAGCTGTACCCGTCATGAAAATACGAGAAAATGACGTCGTGGCGCAGGTTATTTAGGCATATAAACTGTAACAGGATTCAAGTAACTTGCAGTGTCAACAGTTTATTTAGGAAACCATCTTTAAAGAAAGAGCACGTAGAATATGAATTATTCGTTCAATTTTGATTATTTCGAATTTTTTATTGAGTATAAGTTAATGCTTGACATCACGTGATGGTAAGTGGTGAGGAATACACACACATATTTATATCATGCTCGCGGTATAGTTGCATTTTATTCCTTTAAAAATTGATACCACCGACATAACAAACTGTAAAAAACACATATTATTCATAGGCAACAGTATCCTCTGTATGGACCAGGCCAGGTCAGCGTACAATAGGAAGAGTCGCTACGAGCTACCCCACAGAATCGTATAATTCATGGATTTGATCGGAATTGGAGAAACTTATTAATTATTTCCTGTTTTTATATCACGTATAATTCCTGAATTTTGAACCTTCATTGTATCGCAAAAATCTCATTGTCCCTTAAAATTTAACTTCGAAGGATGATAAAAACGTTGTAGCCAACAAATGCAATATAACAAAAACAGCTTAAAGCACTTAAGCTCCCGCAAGGCAACCTGTTAACACCGCAACTCTTCCAAGTGTATCGGCTTAAATATGCCGGTATTTATAGCTACTGTATCTGAGGCTTGAGCATTGTTTGCGGTGGTTTCTTTTATAAAGAACTACTTATCGAATAAAATTATTCACTAATAATTTCGATAGCGTTATTAAAAAATATTAACGCTTCTGAAATCGTAACGGTTGTTGAATACCAAAGATTTTGATAATATACTAAAGATAGACAAATAAAATTTATTACTAATATAAATATAAATAAGAAGTTAAATATAGAAATTATATCTTAATAAAAATATATTATAATTTACTGCAATAAAGCTTAATAAAGTAACGTTATTCGACATGCAATATATTCTTGTGCAAGTGTTAATAAACAATATCGAATACCCATAAGTTATCCGACAAAATGAAGCGTAGGTAATATCCAGCGAGAGAAACGTATAGCCCGAGGACAAACAATAAGAAATCTCATAACGGCTTCGAGCACAATACATAGATATGGCACTATTACTACTTGGAATTTGATACTGGAAATGTAATCAACTTGATGGACCACAATTTATTCAAGTTACAATAAGTGCATTGTTATATGAACACATTAATTTGGCAGCTGTTACATACATCAATCATCCAAAACAGACACAAACAGTTATTTATGATCTAATGTATTTATTACTAGAATCATTAAATCTTATTCAGTTTGACGATTTTAGTGTTTAGATTCAAAATTTTGGTAGTTACTTCATTCAAAATTCAAAAATAAACTGGTTATAAATCCCAATTAAATTATTTTAAATGTATATTAAGAATCAACATTACAAACTTGTTGCAAAATTTACTATAAATAATCTATAAATGGCGAAAAGCCGCAAAAAGTAATAAATTGTAAGTCCTTACACGTTTGAAGACATATTGATTGAATCACAGAACGAGAAATACTGGAATGTAAATTTATGGATGCTGAAGTTTTTGTACACTAGGTCTATTGCTTTAGTACCTGCAGAAATAATCATCAGTTCTATGGCGATGGTAAGGAATTCGATGTTGTTTAAATTTATAACATTCAGGAATTATAGCATGGTGGGCAAATTAAGGCTTGCTTACAACGCGCGACGGTTATATTTCTTAAACTGGTTTTCTTTATGATATAATGTATCCTATCGTACTAAAGGAATCAAAGCTTTAGATTAAGAAAAGCTATCGCAGGACAACCTTATAGCAAAAATAAATTACCTGTATTTTATAAGTTTTAGAACATAGGTAACAATAGTTTCTAAGCGTAAATTACCAGGCAAGAAGTGACTGTAAATGCGCAAGTAAACATTTAAAGAGCATGAAGACAAAATGGAAGTTCGCTAGACAAATCACTGGGCACAAGTTGCACTGTAAAACCGGTAATCAAGGCTCAATCGTGCGAGTAGCGTGTTATCGAAGATCAGGCGGGCAGTTTGGGAGAAAGGCACCGAGCCAAGGTGGGCAAAAACGTTTGATTTGTTAAATAATGCACAATACGCGCGCGTCAGTATCACCGCACGCGTCCGCCCGACCGTTCCCACGATCACGCACACATGCGCATGAGCAGCACACAGCCGCACCCGCGCACGCTCGTGCACCTTCATAGAGTAGAAAACCGACAGGAATTTACGTTCTGCTTGTTTTTGTCGCGAGTTCTACAGAGTTTTAATTCAAACAAACATCGCTGAGAAATATATCAGAGAACGTATGACGCATGCAACAGAAACGACATTATAACTTGAAGTATCAATCATCTTTTGGAAACTATAAAGAGGGCATTTGAGTTAAATCCATTAATGGCCCACTTTTGAGCACGGGTCTCTCGTCATCACTGAGGAGGTCTAATATATATTCCACAACGCTGCTCCAGTACGGCTTGGGTTTAGTGGCCAACATAAGACTCGAAAGTTTGACAAAAACGAACTCGGAAGTCATGGCTTTACGTCTGTTATTTATCATAACCAGGATAGACAGCGATAACGTGCCCTCCGAAACATACAAATGCTCTAGAACTTTTTTAAGCGGTCATCCATCCAGGTACCGACCGCGCCCGCAGTTGCATAACTCTCTCAATCGCACAGGATCGAGGCAAACCGGCGGACTATGAACGCTTATCAAAGCGGGCATTTATATAAACAACAAGCCGTACAAGCTTTAGGCAATTTTATTTTAAAGCACATGTAATAATCTCATAAACCAAATCATGTAACGTCAATGAAATGAGACTCGGTATAAATGTGATGTGTATATTACATGGAGTAAGCTTCCGCTTTAATTAATCATGACCCAGCTTAACATAACGATTCGATTAAGTCAGACAATGACTCAGTATCCTGGCTAAGTTTTATGTCCCACAGTCTCAAGTGCATAACGATGGAATGTTTATTTTTTCTTGATTTGTTCCCTTGTAACTTTAGGTTTTGCCAAGTTTACAAAAATGTTAATATGATAAAAATCATAATATCCTATTTCAGTCACTCTTGTATTCTCTGTGCACGGCAAATTAATCTGTGCAACCCGCACGTCAACATCCGACGATCATTGAGAGCGTCTGTCCGCTAGACGGGACGAGCCGAATTCAATCGCCAAGGTGAACTGTGACACTGCCAATTGCCATGTTAAACAAATTATTTACGACAAAAAAAACCAGAACAATAGCATTATATTTCATGCATTCAATTCAATTGTTAAAGATGATTTCATTCGACATGATCAATTCCATGAAGTGAGTTATGACATGACTTATACAAACAATAATTCTAGTTGACGACGTTTGAAAATTGATATGTAAATCTGCTCGATTGTTACTCGAAGACATACTCGTAACATACAATCATAAACAACAAACAAATATGGCGCAAAGACGGTAGAAATGTAACTTAAACTAATACATCAAAAGTGACTACGATTATAAAACCTGCAATCATGGTTGAAATTACGACGATAAATGATTTTTTACAAGCGGTAGGTACAGGGACGATGACATCGCGTGAAGCTAGCACGTCGGAGGTTTCGTATGCCGTAACGATAATGAGATAACAGCACAGATTCTTGCAGTACTCTTAAATCAGTGGATAAGAGGCACCGTGTTACGTTGTATTAAATTCTTTCCAGAACAAAATTACGTCGTTCAAAAACCTTAAAAAAACTTAAGGTTGATTTTAGAAGGTAGTGGAGCTCGTCAGACCAAAAAAGCGTGAGTACGCTTGATAATAAACTACGTATCATTATAATTCGGCGACCTCCAACAAAAGCTGGTGTCCATCAGAGCGGTCCATTGTTGAGGAGGTGCACATCGAGCGAAGAAGAGTGGTTTGAACTCCGACCCCATATAACCTAAAGAATATGCCTGAATAAATGTTTATCGTAGTACTATTTTATCGACGATAATTCTATATGAAAAATCTATGGATAATGCTTATGCTATTTATCAACTTGTTTAAAGAAAATTTCATTATCAATATACCTATCTTTCTTTACTTTTTACTTTCTCAAATATAAAGGAAATCTTTCTTAAGTTTTAAATAAATCAATGGGCAGCCTAAAATCAAAGGCAGATTCTAAACAACGCGAATCTTTACACCTACCGCCGAATTAAACGAGCGCTTATCTCCGAGAGTATTCATCTATTGTATCCTGAAGAGGCCTTTGTACCCCGTCTGGACAGGACAATATGAAATTATTATCTACGTTGGGGATCGGGTTACACACACGTGCAATAGCCGCACCCCGACACGGCGCACATGTGTTGGAAGTTCGAAGGGATATGCAGTTTTAGGGACGGAACGTTTGGTTTTTTGTAAAGTACAAAAAGTTACACGAACATTTTCTTATTATTAGAAAGCTATTAGATCGTCTATCGGTGTATCTTTATATTTGTATAACAAAATATTAAGAGTTTTAAGATAACTTCCGTACTGATTGGTTTGTCTAAAAAAATAATCTACGAGAAGCAATTTGGAACCATCAGACTATATGAAAACACATTTCTATAGTCGCGGCTGTCACAGAGATATTGTTACTCTGAAAGAAATTAAACGCCTTGTTTCTAGGATAACTGGAGCAAAATACTGCTTCCACAATGGCCATATTAACAGTTGCAGTAATATTCTACTCAAACCACACAAAACTTCTCTTAGGCAAAAAAATAATCAAATTAAATTATTCAAAGTGAAATAAAGCTTTGCTATAATCAGTTGTTACCGAGAAATAATAATAAGCCTCGCATCAAATCACTTACATGCGCAATGTGCATAATTCATCTAAAAAGAAACATTAGCCCTAACCGGAGTGTTTAACATAAATGAAGCAGTGAACGAGATTAATGGAACCACTTAGCGGGTTGCAGGACCGCGTCCGAGTATCAAATGTACCTCTGGTGGTCTGCCGATGTCGTCTGATACCAAATATCGTTCAAAACTAAAGTATAATATTATATATGCAACCGAAAAAATAATACAAGGCAAAATATCCTCCATAGCTACGAGTATGACATCGTTTAAAGAAACATTCACAATCAACAATCCTGTAATATACTTATTTCCTTCTTAATCTTATGACACTTACGTATATTTCCTACACGAGATCGCTGTAATAGCGATAAGGCTATTGATACATTATGCTCATCAATTTTCAATATGAATATTCAATACTAACAAACAATATATTTTGTTATGCAATAAAAAATATAACAATGAGAAATTTGCAATTCGTTGAAATAATTGCTATAAAGGAATCAATAAAGACAATCGATATTTATCAGCCGATAAAATGCAATATCGACATGCAGCGCTTAGGCAAAAGCCCAGAGCCCAATCTGAAGTTATCTGCATTCTCGATCACCATAAATATTAAGAGGGGCGTTGATCATGTCATGTTGCACTCGCCCGATGAATATGTAACAATAGTTTTTGTTTTAACGTTTTTAATTACAGTGTCGGCGAGGCGGCTTAAGTTTTAGCTCAAAGCCGTGGCACCGAGCACATGTTAGCAATTACGCCGTGAACTCGATAGGGACCCAGTATACGATTCGCCGATCGTGATAGTAGTGTGACAAACGTATGGTGTATGCGTCGGCGGCTCGCGCACTGCCAAGCCATAAATCTAAAAGCCAGGCCGAGAGGACGCGCGTAGCCCTTTATTATAGCCAGACATGATTGGCCTCGGGCGCTTACCGAACAAAACGAACGCGCGCTTAGTAACGAGCGCGACTGGCTCGTATCTCTGTGACTTTCGAAGTGGGCAAGAGTTTTTGCCTTTTTGGGACGCCGAGTCCAAGCAGGAGAAGGTGTAAAGCCGGTGCAGACACTAAACGTTATAATAATCCTTCCTCATAAGATTTTCATAACTGCGTCAAATAAACGTATTAAAAACTCACGGTCGTAAACGCAGCAACAACGATTAGAACGGAATACAGATTGGTGGGGAAACACGAGCCTTGTCGTATAACAATTGTCACGTATTTTTTGTTCCAAATTCCACAACATGTTTTGGAAATACCATATCTATTATTGGATCTGGTTGAATAAACATAGTGATACCATTGTTATAATTTTTCAACACGAATAAGTTACTTGTCACATTGTGAATGGTTTAACTGATCAGAAATTTCCATCGAATTGTATAAAGATGAGGTTGTCGCACTTCTCATTCACTAACACAAATGATATAAAAATCGGAAAGGAGTTAAATGTAATCCGAACATTACATCCGGGAGCAAGTTTCAGCGAGCATCGGCCAGCAAAATCAAAAGGAAACATTTACGAACGCCACCTAATCTCATATCGAATCAATATCGTTCGGGCGTACGCTGAGGTCGGGTCACCATGCTATGGCGCAAAGACTTATATACCGCTTTTAAATTGGTAACCATTCTAACCAGTTTTCATTGGATCACACCCAATGACTTGACGTTAACTATTAGCATAATAATTGTCTCGGACTATGCTACGAATGTTATGACTCACACGCTGCGAACTTATTTTTTTATCAATTCTGTAGAATTCATGTCGAGAATTTAGAATTGGTTTAGAAAAACTTTAAACTATTTGTTATTATTTTCCTTACACTTAAAGAAACTCTTAAATGTATCAATAGACAAAAAGTAAATTAACTTGTAGCCCAAAACAATTTTTGGGACAAGGATCTTATATTTAAAGATGGTGAGACAAAAACTAATCAACGACCTAAATTGAAACATAGCACGCCCCAGCAAGTACATGAAGCGGTCTCCAGTCGCACGACACGCCGATCTCTGCTCCAGATCTGCGCTCGTGGTTGCACCGCGCAAGCATTATATGCAAATAGTAAAGCCATTCGCTCAAGCCCAAGTTGGAAACGCTAGCGATATTGCACTCAATGTGGACATCAATGCCTTCAGCGCTGAAATTGCCAGCTATGCCATAAAACCGCCAGACGAAATTGCTGATCAGCTCGACTATACCAAACAGTCCGATTTTAACTTAACGATCATTATTCGTGCAATCTTTGGTATTCACGATGGGCCCGTCTGCAAAGTATTTCTTCGCATAAAAGTAAAAAGTGACTTGTGTTGAATTTATGTAGCCGACTTGCGCCAAAAACCACAAAATCCTAACAAATAAATAACGATTGTGCAACACATGTCCCTATTATATGCGCAAAGCGTGCTCAGGACGTTAAACTGATGAAAATAAACGGCTCATGAATTCATCCTCATCTTGCGACTTATTGGGCAACGCTGTTGGTATGTGGGAAGCTAAAAGAAATCGCGACTTTAAATAAAAGAAAAAACAATGTACGGTATGAATATAAACGGCGCTCAGTGCGTGTTGACAGGTATTATGAAGTGTTCATCGACATTAATTTATAGATACACCGCACGTAGAGTTTTTTAAAGTTATGGACCTTAATAGTGTAAAACAAGCAATACATAAAACATCTTTGTTAGCCCAATACAGACACATCAAATGTATTTTGATGATACACATTGCAAATTTATAAGGCTCAGTAGTTTAAAATGTTCCACAATCTTAGTTTATAATGTAAAAGCGTGCAAATACAGAATCGTCAACTGGTATAAACTCAATAATAGTGTTTCAAGTAAATCACATTCAATTTACCATAGACATGAAATTGATATTTGGTCATTGTAACTCGATACTTGGTCCAAAATAAAACGATTCCGCAGACGAGTAGTTGGATTGGTGGGAAAGAGCCTGCCTGAGAGCCCCTCGGGCCGACATTCCCTTTGCGATTGGCCCTAGCGCCTCGGGCTACCAGCGACCTGACGTAACCACCGGTTCAGAGTTAGATGTAGACATGTCCTTTTAGAATTGTTACACTGATTTGAAATACCTTTAGTTTGTTATTTACCTTATTCCAAAAGAACAGAAAGGATTTAAAAATTCTATAAGAAATATAAAGTCATATTGTAATAGAATGACGATTGATGGATAATAATAAAAAAAAGTTACTCCCTGTGCCTGAATTTAACTACTTTGAGGTAGATGATGTATTTTTTGCTCATGACCAAAAGGTTAGTATATGCTTTTTTTTTAAAGATAGAGGATTTGTGGCTACTTCGAGGAGTAAATCGAATAATGATACCATATGCGACCTACATTCTCCTAGAGATGAGATCGAAGCTGGGCCTTACGAGACGCTCCCTTTACTTTATATGTCATTTGAAATTGGACTCCTCTACAACGCAACATATCGCAAGATTGCTAAGCAGGCTTCATGCTACTCAATAACTTCAATTGTCACGTCTGAACGAATTCGAATCAATGAGTATTTACTTTCAATTAACAAAAAAAATTGTGAACGTTCCGTGTAAAAATAAATCCGCTTATAATAATGAACAAGATGAGGATTTATTATAATTCATTTTATAATTATAATGACTGTCCTTATCCAAAAATATTTTGTGTACATAAGGATGAAAATGTAAATAACAGCAAACCAAAAAACTATTTAAGTATTCTCGACGAATAAATAAAAATAACTAAACCCAAAGCGTGTGATACAGAGTTGAAGAGAAACATGCAATTGTTTAGGCGTGGTTAAGTCACTTTTCACTTTGATTTGCGTACACAACAGTAAAGTAACGGGAATTCACGTGGCTATCGTTAATCATAGGATCGCATTGCTTGGAAGCTTAAATGCGGGCTTTCTAGTAAGTATGCCTACATCAAGTATGAACACTTCTAATTAAATGATCTCGATATATAAACAAAACTATAATGCTATATAACCACAAATGCTAGATTGCCTCTTTAGATAATAACTGCTTATTTCTTTTTGTTTTATAAAGGCGACATATGCAAGTCTTAAGAGATATCTTTATCCACATCCGCTGCGAAATAAACTTCAATTAGTATTTTAAATCGTTTTCAAAAGAATAGGTAACATTCCGATTTTGTAAAGATTGCAAAATGCAATATGTCTAATAATTGAAGATGCTACTAAAACTATTCAATTATGTAAAAGAATTATATAATCGTTCCAATGAGTAAACGAGAAATGAACCATACTGGCAAAATATTTTAAACTTAGGTTTGAATTTAGATTTCAAGATTAAAAATAAAAAAATGTGGTATAAATACAATCAAGCTCGAAAAAAACCATTTATGTAAAAAATATCGGCGATCTTGATGATAATAAAGTCAATTTATACAAATAGGACTTTCTTTATACTGGCCACTCTTAATAGCATATCAAACACCACGCCCGCATTCATAGACTAGATTTAAAGCCTTTAAAAATAATGTTACATTGAGTTTTTATGATCGTCTAAGAATACGTTTATCGTCGTGAAATACAACACCAAAGATGGAAAGTAGTGATGAAGATGCACAGGAATGTATAGAAAATAGATATAGGGAAAACAAGAGAAATAATTTTGGTGATAACACTTTTCTAATTGTTTGTAAACTAAAACAAGCAAAATCACCAGAACAAAACGATGATAATATTAAACTATTCCACAATGCATTACTTTTTAAAGTTATATAAAAATATTCTTTAATGGCGCATTACGATGCTTTACGAAAAAAATATTTACGGTGAAATTTAATCACGTAATCGTTCGATACGAAAACCTGATCATCTGAGAGCAAAAATGGAAAATAAAATAAGAAGACTTCACACCACTTGAAATGTTTTCCATATTTTTTATGACATATAGTTTTTATTTCATATGATTATTTTGTTCTCAAAGCACGCACTTTTCACTTAGTAAATTTCAATTTTTAAATCCGAGTTTGTTACTCTTTCTATCCAAGCACGTTTACTTGCAAGATACGATGCACGGCTTAAAGTCGTGGGCGGTTCACATATGAGATACTATCTAAGATAATGATTCATTATGACGCGCTTCACCGTTTTGGATCGTAATCTGACTAGACAGGTACTTTCAAAACTGTGACAAAAAGTAAACAGGTTATGTTATTTTAATTTATTATATAAACATTTTCATAATATACTAAATTGTAGGAATCGAATAATCACAATAGTTTTCTGATAAAAATAATTACATTTATACAGCTTTTCATGTGTACCTAAAAGTCGCCAAGATTTGTGTAGAAAAACACGTTTAGTTACTTAAAGAACTTTAAGTTTATTTTTATGTTTGTTTTATTTCTCATTAGCTGTAACAAGGTCTCGTCTTGCACTCCGACATGAACTAATCATATCGTCAAACTACACACATCAAAAAAGTCTAAGCAACAAGCAAAATTAACAGAAACTATAAGTTTTAATGATTGCTTTCTTAAGGAGGTTGATTGATATACAAACTTTTTGTTCTTACAAACATATACTGGCTTTGTTTAAAAGAAAAAAACATACAGATTGTGTTTTGTTTTTTACAAAAAATGAAACCGTATCGTGTTTTACCAATGTGATGCGTTTTCT
>DWJN01005575.1:0-11367 GCA_018248895.1 Carystus phorcus
CAGCGCACGCATGGAAAGCTAAAAATTTTGCCGTTTTCGCAATATTTTTTATTGCTGCTCCTCTCCTATTCATCTTACCGTTCTATAGCCTATAGCCTTCCTCTATAAATGGACTGTTACACTAAAAGAATTTTTCAAATCGGTCCAGTAGTTTCTGAGATTAACCCGTTCAAACAATCGATCAAACAAACAAACAAACTCTTCAGCTTCATATATGTATGTATTAACAAACTGTTCAGCTTTATATCTATACTAATATATAAAGCTGAAGAGTTTGTTTGTTAGAATGCGCTAATCTCAGGAACTACTGGACCGATATGCAAAATTATTTTATTGTATTAGTATAGTGTCCATTTATGGAGAAAGGCTATAGGCTTTA
Organism: Carystus phorcus; assembly: GCA_018248895.1. NCBI lineage: Eukaryota > Metazoa > Arthropoda > Insecta > Lepidoptera > Hesperiidae > Carystus > Carystus phorcus. The sequence continues at coordinate 380 of DWJN01005575.1, forward strand.
TAAAATCACGCTTAGATGAATTGGAGAGGAGCACCAGATTTTTGAGCTTTCCTTGCGTGCGCCAAATAAAAGGTGAAAGTTACTCAAAAATCATGAATTACAAAATTGTTCCCCTCTAAAAATTCTAATTAAAAGTCCGCGACAGTATATATCTAGCTGTTAAGGTCAACCCATTATAACCATATCTATGTTTATAAAAATTGTTCTAAAATAATATTTTATATGGCAAAACAACGTTTGCTGGTCATTGGGTCATACATTGAACGCATACTTGATGAATACATTTTTGACGTAGGGTCGTGGGAGATGTAATGGTTTTTATCTATTAGCAATTGATTTAAGATAAATGGTATGATTTATTTAATAAGAAAATATAACAAAAAGTAGTGAGAGAATTGCGCGTGATATACCAGACACGTGATAAAAGTGAAACTTGTAAGAGTTAAAGAATCTCTATGCGGCTGTCAAATTTGAATACCATTTATTTGCGTCATCCGTCAATGGCTCAATACTAAGCATAGGTCTCTTCTCGAACCTAGTATTGAACTGTTCTATGATCGAAATTTAAATATAGAAGAAAAGGAAATATTTGGAAAATAAATGACAGTAAAGTAATTAGTGACACTAGCTTCTCGCCACTGCTTCAAGACATACCGAACAAAGAGCATTTTATTTTTAAGGAAACCATTAGGAATCGCTTGGGACAGAGTAGCAGGTCACCACACCAGAGTAGTTCGTAACAATTGTGTGGCGTTAGATATTTATATTTGAATGATTAAATCTCTTTTATGACTCGAATTTTGAGCTCTTGATTTTATCGAGAACATTCACATTAGTTATCCCCAGTTCTCGTTAGTTGCGTTCATTACTGATGTTATCTGCTAACATTCAAACAAGTTTCGGTAGGTATTCACATCACGCCAATCAAACAACAGCCGCTGAAACAAGATTAACACATCTCCGGTGCGCGCGGCGAATGAGCGATGAAATCAACTGCGTAAATAGCTCTAATGAATAATTGTTATTCCGCCCTCGTGAACGACGTCGATGGAGCTTCGGTCACGTGCTGCTGTCAGATTGTTTGTGGAGCCTGGAGCTGGAGGCGCGGACTGCTGAACGGTCTTCGGTAAGCCGTAATCGATTTACTCGTTTTATTTTGCAACTGTAACCGCATCAGGACGCCTACTAGAAACAGTAGGAAAAATGTTTACAACAGGGATTTTAAATCGGGGATTTTACGTGATCCGATTGAAATAAACACCTACTACGCTTACTATCTACAAATCGTTGAAGTTAATAATGCTAAATGGACAAACACTTAATTACTGTGCCCAATAATAGTTTGACTCAAATACTTTTCATGTAGAGACATCGATCACTGACATTAACATAAACACAATAAATATGGATATATGTATGTTTGTTATTATGTAGACAGCAATGTCCATTGATAGTCATACTTTGGAAACAGACGAGGTAATGCTTATTACAGTTTAGTTAGACGTGTCCACATGGCCCCGTTACCTATTTCCTTTACCTAATATAAAAAGGGTCGCAACCCTTGATCGATACATATTTAATTTCAATGCGCCTCAGAACACAGATTCCTCTAAAGATCCTATCCTTTACTGGTATATGGCAATGAAATTACTATTTGTGCTAGATTCACAATATCATGAAGTTAATAATAGCGAGTATGTTGGATTTTAATTTGTTTCCATGACGCTCGTCTACCGAGGTACCCTTTTCTTGGAATCACTTGCCAATCCACTCATGATGTACCAGTTAGGGTTTTAAGTGCCACAACCTTTCTGTTTTGTTATTTTTGTCCCATTGTTGATAATTGATATAAAAAGAAATATTAATCGATCAAACCTTTCCTGATTGCGAAGTTGGGTCATTTATCTTCTTCCCTTTTACGAATATCTTTGAAGAAGTAATACGAATAACTTTGATTGTAGGACAACCGATTCCCAGGCTTGTTTCATCTACCATTTCATCATCAACATCTTGTACACGCAGTAACCGATCTCGTCAATTTATTCTATTCCGAGCGGGTTATGTAATCGATATCTCATTTGAAGTTTCTCAACATTAATAATTCAACGATACAGTCTCGAGTAAAGAATATCCTTACCCCAGATAGTATTCCAATATATCAGGATATATCAGCGCTCATGGCTCGGTTTACATCAGTCTCGTGTGTTGTTAGTTGGTCGTCGTTGAGATTGTCGGAGATCCATTCTTTTTCGTCGTATTTCGTCCTATAGGAGAATCCAATATCTCCAGCTCACGGTCTATCCTTGTATAACGATTGTATAGCTAACAATGGCTAATCCTTTTAGTTAGTTACTATTTTACTAGTATTTTTATCTCCCCGTGTAGCCCGCCTGATTAGCTGGCTTGGGACTTGAAAGCTGGTATTTCTTCTCTCTTAGGCCATCGGGCGCCATAATAACCCTCCACACTTAGTTGGCTAATAACCTTTCCACCATTTCGCTTTGGAGCTGTGTGGTGTTGGAGTAGATTTAGATGATGATAGGCCATGTTAACAATGTTTCTTGCGTCTTCTTTCCTAGCTGGCAACCTATCGCTTATGTGTCTGATGTCAAAAGTCAAACTCACCTTATTTATTTCATGTTAGGAACTTACAGTTCGCTTAAAGAAAGTTAAAATTGTCTAATACTTTGTATTAGACAAACAAAAACCTCAGTAACATTATACATATTTGATAAACACAATAATATATCGTTAATAAAATCAGTTACTGATCTAGTAATCAAATAGCTATGTCTATAGAAATATCTAATGTTACATAAAAATACTCTTCAAACATGAGAATAATGTTTTCAATACGCTTTGATACATAGTACACGATACATGGTTATTATATCCCTGTTTTTTTATACATTCGCTTTATTAAGTTTTAAAGTACATACCGAACTCTTCAGACAGAAAGATATTTTCCAAGAAGCGAGTTTGCTTAGGACGCCCGGTCGGCAAATGAAGGCAACTCGATGTGAACAAAAACAATGATTTGATTAGCATCCGAAACGGCGACCGCTCCCGACTACAGATTATAATGGTATATAAAGTTTTACGAGACCCTCAACGAACGTTATGTTATGTTTGTGGAATCGTCCTATTAAAATATAGCAGAAAATTTTGCTATGTTTTCTCAGTAATATTAGGTTTTCTGGAAAAGGGAAGTTGACGTGAAATAATAATGAAAAAAGAAAGTTATGAAGATATATATGTATATGTCAGATACTACCATGTTGTAAAGTAATTAATACCACCCATAATAACCGTCACCGCCTAAAGTATTGACATAACATAACAGAAGACATTAGTTGATAATTGACAACTCGTATGGCGTAATAGTACCATACCAGATCAAAAACCAATCAGTGGGTTCTGGGTTAGATTCGTAGCGAGGCAAAAATATGAATGATAAGTTTAAATTTTGGTACTCGGTTACAATGTGCCCTCGTTGTTTCTTTGTTGTTAATGGCACCCACCAAAAGGTATCCTAGTGACTGTGTAACGTTATTATTAAAGCATTTTAATCGTAATAGTCTTTCTAATAATATTCATAATTTTACTAATAATATTAAGATAGTTTCCCATAGTTACATGTAGATATAATGAACATTCAAAACTTACCTGGAAGCCGAAGCATGCAGACATATTGCAACATTCTAGATATATTGTGTTGGATAAATCGACACAAGTTTAGTACAAGTTCCGAGAACACCCTGTAATATGTAGCCGCCTCCGTAAAGTTATGAATCCCTGATACACCTACGAACACCTGTGCGCTCACGAGAAATGCATATCGGATACCAGTTTATTGTATCGCTCAGGGAATTGATGATAATAATTTCACTGATATATTATAATAATATGGATTAGTCATATTTCTTACTGCTAGTAATAAACAGTGAACTAATGGCCGCTCTCAATAATGCCTTCAACTCATTAATGGCCCACTACTGAACACGGGTCTCTCCTCAACACTGAGGTCTAGAGCATACACCACCACGCTGTTTCAGTGCGGATTGGTGGAGGGGTTAGTAGCCAACCCAGGTGTCGGATGTTCTTAAACCGCTCGAAGGCCTCCGACATGGCTTGACGATTGCTATGTTCATAGCAACTGGGACCGACGGCTTAATGTTATATCCATCTATTAACTTCAAGTTCAAGTCAATTGCCTAGTAATCAAAAAGTCACAACAGTATAGAATTCTTTGTTATTACTGTACCTGCAAGCGAATCCAGAGATTATGGATAGATACATGGAGATAGATCATTAAAAATGCTTGTAAGCCAAATTAAATTACTATATTGATTCACGTCACCGATATATCTTATTCCAATGCGAAAAAAATGGGAACTTTCTATGAAACTTTCTTAAATTAAAGTACATTCTTGTGAAAAAATTTCAACTAAATCCATCAAATAGTTTTGCTTCGCATAAAGAAGTTATTTTTTGATATGGGTTCGTGGATATCCGGTTAATCCAATCGTAGACACAAGCGACTCGTGAAATAAGCGGCTGTGATAGGGCGACTGACTGTTTGGATCGCTTCATTATCTTGTCTAGCATTTTTATTGCGAACAATTTGATAGCTTTTCTAATTTTATTATACGCATTCTTTTTCCTTGTCATACACTCTTAGTGGATTGATCATGGTTCTGGTTCATCATATAAATTGGTAGTGGCTTCTGCGATTTTTTCCCATCAATCTCAATTCTGGGCACTGCATGTGTAATCTGTAAAATCTGCTACGGAACATTTTCTAAAAAAAATAATGTAACCCGTCACATCTAGTGAGATAGAGCTTCACCGTCATAGATAGAGCTTCGCGTGAGTATCATATTATCAATAACATTAAGTCATTGTTACTGGTATTTTTCAGTGACGCCCGCTGGCTAGCTACTTTGTGCTTGAGTCAACTATAAAACTATTTAGTGTTTTGTGTGGGAGCTTGAGCCAGCATATCTTACTTTCTTTTCTCTTCGCAAGATATCAGTGATACTTTTGTGATTGCCGATGTCAATGGGTGACAGTGACTACTTACCATGTACTCATCTGTTCTTTTGTCAGCTAGCTACATAAAAAAATTGCTCATTAACGTCCTTTGGTGTTGCTTACGGTCGGTGCTGACAAGTTACCATCTGGTGACACATGTACATGTAATTAAATGTCTGTGCCATCTAATGTGGCACGAGCTGTAATTGTGCAGCGTTATTTATTATTATTGTTTTACATTTGTCTGCTATTTAGATACAATTTAATAAGTTGTCTACTATATAAAAGTCATGTTTAGACTGTACTTACTTGCTGACTAGATTACTAATCGACGTCAGTTGTCAGTTATAGTGATCAATTCTCTTACAACCTGTTTGCGGATACATAATAAGATTTGAATTCAATTCTGTACATGTTAGATATACAGTATACTCATACAAGTTCGTAATTGTAGATACATTTAGTCTCACGAGCCCCTAATGGGCTGCTTACCCTTTAGAAGCTAATTTCCCATTTCTCCGTCCACAATCAGAGAATGCTTCGCAATGACGTTTGGGAATTTGATTAGGTATTTAAAACGTAGTCCTCCGGACGCCACAAGCGTTTCCCCGGATAATTGAATACAATTAATTTATTCAAATTAATGCGATTAGTTCACCTTTGTCGATGTACGGATTGGAAAGTTGTATTTAAATTTTATTGTTTTAATTGTGTTAGAGTTCGTTTTCCCCTTACAAACGAAAAACTTTACTACACGCTAGCTCATTTTAATCAAATCGTTAAATTGAAACTGATGATATTAAATCTAAGTTCAATAATTAACCATCTTTTTACATATATGTATAATTATTTTGTTCGTGTGTATGTCGCTGAACTCCTAAAGGTTTGAACAAATTTTGATGTGTGTTTAAGTGGATTCGAGAATGGATTAGACTCATAATTTGATTCGATGGAAAATGTTTTTTAATTAATTTAACTATTTATTCTAATATTAGCGTAGCATCGAAGTACTCTATTTTAAAAAGCATTGGTTGTCGGCGATAGAATCTTACAAGTCGAAATTACAAAGTTTGTTCTTAAAAAGTATTTGTAAATTTTTTTCAGTGAAGGCAAACATCATGAAGAAATCTGTGTAGCGAGCGTGGTGGACTATGAATATTATTTATTTATAATAATCTAACATTGTATGAACAAGTATAGTTGTATATATTATACATATTTTGTATATATAACAAGTACATCCATCAGCCTTTGGACATCTACAGCAGCAGCAACATCCATAGCAGGCGTTAAATAAGACATTCTCCTTTGATGACAACGTGTCAAGAGTGAAGTGGCTTTTTCTAAGTTCTGACTTCTTTCTTTGAAAACTTCTTCCTTATTGACCTATTTATTCACGTACATTTCTTATCATAATAACACAGCCGCTAGTTAACATTATAGTTCAATCCGTCTAAAAACACGAAAATCACATTTGCATAATATCATTCACACATGTTAATTAATGCATTGTTCGCTAGCGGAGGTGCTGCATTCCATTATACGCCACGAACAGACTGGAAATAATCCCTTTTGTGTAATACGTACAGTGTATAAAACTGCTGGTTTCTGCCATCGTTAACGTCTGGCTGAATCGCATTTGAATTAGAAATATGCAGACAGACGCAAATTGTTAGGCTTCGTTTGTTTTTAGGGTTCTGCTCTCGGAATGGAAATATGAAATTGTTACTGGATTTCTCTATGATAGTATTTAATTCCAGGTAGACAGGTCAAATGCGTGAAGCCCTTAAACTACTAGTAAAACATTCGTTGTTTGTTTGCAGAATGGAAATCTTTTCTTTCTTACTTTTTTTGTTGAGTCGAACAAAATCCAGCAAGGAAGTTATTGAAAAGAACCTAATTCTATAGAACAATAAGCGGCGTAATCCTGATCAGAAAACTTACCGAGAATTGATCGACGATAAATTTCAAAGAGAAATGTTTTATATTGTTGGATAGGAAGGCAACTGCTCCCTAGCAAGAAATCATAATGAAACGGAAAGTTTGTTTATTTTTTCCAGCTCGATAAGTAACCGGAAAAAAGTTTCTAGAAATATTTAAAATTGACGTCTTTCTGTATCTTTTTGTGTCGCTTCGGATCTTTGTTTTATACCAAAGCTGGCGCAATTAGGTCCTATTTCAATTTCAGCGATACCTATTTTTGAATTATCCTTAATAAGGTGTAATATGTGTATGACTTCGAAATTGGATTAATTATTACGGTGTATTTAATTTTTTTGTCGGCATTCAGTTTTGCAATAATCAGTGATTTGGTGTTTCGCAAACTTCCAAAGACATTTTTGCAGTGATTCGTGTTCGCTAAAAATGTTAAGTTGGATCTCGGCGGGGTCGTAACGCAATTTAAGTGAAGAATTACTCTTCCTAATAATAGATTCCGTCCAAGTTCTCGTGGGGTGAACCGTCGCGGTCTCATTTTTCGTTCATAATTTTGTCACATTAGGCAGATTTTGGAACGAGCTTGACTTGCAGGATTTTACGAGAAATCACTTATAAGGAGAATAATAACGCATAGGCAATGTTTCAATAATTACTAACTTAAGTTACTTATTACTTGTTATTATAGGTTCTCGCATAAAATTTTAAAATGCCATTTTCGTTAATACCTTCTAAATTTTATAACTTTGAGGTTTCGCTTACTGTTTATTTTTGTGTAAACAAATGATGAACGAGCAGACCCGACGTTAAGTTGTCACCGTCCTTCATGGACCGCCAACAACAGTAAAGACATAACTGATGTGATGTCAACCAAAAGAAAAAAGAATAAGAAAAGGAAGTACTCTCTCTAATGCTCCGAGTCCGAACACCGTATGCTACATTATATATACTATTACTATTTTTCAGAAAATTTTTAAAGAAGAAGACGTTTTCGCTAATGAATTCTTAAGAATCCCCAGTTAGAACTTCAAAGACTGTCTTACGTTTTTATTTCATTTTACAGTACCTTAAAAAGATATGTGTGATTCCATACTCGTTAAAGCACCGAGCGAATAACATCTGCCGTATCCGCTATACTTTTCATAACGTGTACGAATAATTTTGACAAGTGACTGCGCACGCCTTCTGCTGCCCTGGCAACTTCCTCGCTCGACTGAATATCTTTAAGTCACAATAATATGTATGCTGGCACCATCTGCGCTTCGAAACAGTTTCTTCGTGAAAAAACAAGTCGATATACACCAACGAACCCTTCGAAATTAATGAGGTATAAAGTTGCCAGCGTGCGATATAATAAAGATGACTGTTTGGTTGGATTCGTTAAGTGAACAAGATAGCCCCGAAGGAGTTAAAATTTGTGATTAACGTCGGGGGACCGTCGGCCGGGCACGAGACCTCATTTGTCAAGTTGCGGGCTCTCAAACGCCGGCGCCCGGTATAAATCATCCGCTTACTCTATTTATGGAGATAACTCACATTGTCCATCGGGACGTTCTCGAGACTAGCTAGCTAGTGGTTACATAATTCACTTTTATTTTTTATCACTTCATTTAATTCTCGATAGGATGATATTACGCCGGATAAGGGCATCGTGTCTGGCGAAATGAAAGCTATCCGCGTCGTCATCCGTGTGTGATATTCGATTCAGCAACTATTAGATGAGGCGGCCGAGCTGAGGGCGCGACAAATTCGCTCCACTAAATCATCGTTCTATGAGACGTGGCAAATGAAGGCTGCTAAAGGAAACGGTACTTTCTGCGGACTCGACATTTTTCTTTGTAAGCGTGCGGAATCAAACGCTGAGTGTGTTTCGATTAAGGCTTCTTTATTCTGTCTGTCGCCCGCCTCAATACCGTTGTAGACGTAATGTAAGCAAAAGTTTTCACTGAGAAATTTTTCTTAAAATATAAACTGGTCTTCTAATAAAAGTCAGAATTTCCATAATAGTGAGATCTCGCTATAGTGCTGTAGTAGAGACGTGTAGTGCGGTCACCACTACATACAAAAAAAAATCATAATCGAACTAAACGTTTACGACGAATAAATTGACACACGAATAAAAGAATTATGTATTTATATAAAGTTAATGAATGGAATTACACTATTCGGCTATATACTTCTGTCGTGCACTGGCGCCCTGGTAATCCGGACACGTATTCCGGAACAAAGGGCGAGGGGCATTATTTATCGGGCCAATTCCACCTGAGCTGGGCGCCTGGTATACGCGAATCTCCTCTTATGTATGCGACCTCAATAAAATCACCATTTTTACAACCTATTCACGGGTTACTCAGTGAGAGTGATGGATAGATATAACATTCTTTTTCACGCTGTTTAAGATTTACGATGCGGCCTATACTTGATGTCATATACATATACATATGTATTTTGCAATTTTCATGGCATCATTTTAATAATATACGATGTCACAAAATATTTCACCTTGACGTTGAAACGTTCTGACTCGGTTCAGTAAGTATATTAAGAAAGTTAGCGGTACAAAAATCACGCTATATATAACAGATCTTTCTTCTAGATACTTGGTTATGACCTATAAGAAATTCGTAATATTTTTCATTTGGTTAAATTGAGTTTTCATTTCAAATGTTTGAATGCAAACGGCTAATTGCAATATATGCCTAGTTACATGGATCATGGTAACAGTGAGATAAGTCTCGGTATAAAATATTGTACTTTATACCGAGATCTACTATACTCATCGTATCTTAGACGTATTGGGGCAGCTTAGAATAGAGCCTCGAAATCCCTCGCTGGTAGATCAGACTGACGTAAGAGGCGACAAGACGTCCCTCTTAATGGTAGGGCTTCGAGTAAAAATTATATTATTAATATATTATTAAGTCATTAATGTTAGTATTATCTTACTCAGCTCACCTGGTTAGCTACAACTCTCTTGCAACCAAGAGACTGTCACTCAAGAGTCTACCTCCAAACGATGCGTCATGTTAGGGCTGGGAGCTTGAAAGCCAGTAATGTTTTTCTTGTCTTTCTTGGCAACGCATCAGTGATGCCTTCGGTGTTGCTAATGTGTAATAGTTACTACTTAAAATCGTGTGACTGGTCTATTCGTTTCTTGGCTAGTTTCATAAAACAGTGCTCTAACAATTATTCATGTAACGGGATAAAAATATCGGTATAAAAATTGTTAGTAACCGTTTGCATTTAACATTTAATGTCCGTTATGATAAGTTTAAAATCATGTTTTAAAAATCGTCGATTTGTTGCAATCTCAAAACTAAAACTTGCACAAAGTTAAGCTTTAAAACTGTTTCCTATTGTTTCCCAAGCGTTTCCGCAGTTTCATGGGAAATTATAAGAAGATTTGATCAAAAGAGAACTCTGTGTGCGCATCGATCTTTTGGCCCCCTAAGAGTACTTGAAACAGTTTCAACTTGTTTTCCTCCACGCTTCAACTGCTTTCAATTAGTGTAGATGAATGGCGTGCGAGCGCGTTGCTCAAACTTCCTAATGACTTTAGACGCCTGGTACTTACAGTTTGATTTCTGAATGAAAGATTGTAGTACTTGTTTACACTTTATTATTTAATAATATCAACCAATGCAGTGCAACCGATTCTTGGTGGTTTGTAAGTCCCATTTTCTGCTTGGGACGTTCGAGGCAATTCCGAACTGATGACCTCAACCCATTAATGTCCCACTACTGAGCCCCGGTCTCTCTTCATCACTGAGGTGGTCTAGAGCATACTTCATCACCACGCTGCTCCACTGAGGATAGGAGAGATTAATGGCTGACCCAAGTGTCGGAAGTGTTAAGCCGCCCGATGGCCTCCGACATGGCTTAACGACTGCTATCTAAGAAAACAACAGGGACCGACGGCTTAACGTGCCATCCGAAGCACGAAAACGCTTAAGAAATGTTTACCACTAGCGGTCACCCATCCAGGTACCGATCGCGCCCGCAGTTGCTTAACTCTGTCG
>DWJN01005576.1:0-11364 GCA_018248895.1 Carystus phorcus
GGGAGGAGTGCGTTTGCTAACGGACTTCGTCCAAATAAGGAAGCTTTCCGAAGATATATTCCGTTTTTCTTACGAGATACGCCAACTGAAACGTGTAATAAGGGTGGTTTGGCGAGTTACTTTAGCAATGTTAACTATTTACTCGACAATGCTGGACAGTCTTCAGTATATGATACAAATTTCATGTCATACCACATTCCATTATCCACATCTAAAGATTACATCAACTCTATAAAAAACGGGTACGAAATAAGTGCAAGCATTTCGAAGGCTATAAAGGAACACACCGGGTTGGATATCGAAGTGTTTCCATATTCCATATTTTATGTTTTTTATGAGCAATATTTAACAATGTGGGCGGACACTTTTGCTTCGATTGGATTTTGTCTTATCGGTGCATTAGTGATAAATCTTATAGCTTCCGGGTTTAATTTCTTGACAAGTTTTGTCATGATGTTCACCGTTATCATGGTAGTCGTTGACATGATGGGTGTCATGTATTTGTGGAATATTCCCTTGAACGCAGTATCTTGTATCAATTTGATAGTTTCCATCGGCATCACTGTTGAGTTCTGTAGTCACCTAGCCCATGCCTACGCTACCAGCCCGTTGCCTGTCGAGGAGCGGACAGCGGATGCTATAAAACGCGTCGGTTCAACCATCATCACTGGTATCACGCTCACTAACATTCCTATTATCATTTTAGCTTTCTCTTACACTGAGATCATCGAAGTGTTCTTCTTTAGAATGCTCTTCAGTTTAGTTATTCTAGGTTTCTTACATGGAATGCTCTTCTTCCCTGTATTATTAAGTTACATGGGTAATATAACTAGCAAGTGACGTATGTAATAAGTATTGATGTGATTACACAAAAACCTTACTGATTGTTTTATTATTTGAATGAATGTGTCAGAGTTTATTTATAAGTTTGAATGTTATCTGAATGGTCAATATTTGGCCATAGTAATTATTAGTATTAGAATATTTTTCTACTTTTACACGTTCACTTATTGTGTCTCTGAGCTCATGAACTATTGTATGTACTATAAAAATAACAATTCACTACTATTATAATGACCAAAATATTTTTTTTTATTGAAAATATTAAAGTTCATTATTAGCCTACCACGAACGTAATAGAATCATTTGAGAGATAGAGGAGGAAAAAATGTAATAGGTTTGAACTGTTATGCCTTATCTTATTTATGTATAGATATAATTATATAGATATAATTATATAGATATAATATAATGTATTAAGTAGGTGAGATATGTTGTGTAAGTAACGTTTGTAAATAAATGTTGTATAATTAATATATAGTCGTTTTACTTAATCATGATAAACATATACCTACTATGAATATAAATTAATTTACACTTACTGAAAGGAGGACTTATTAAAATCTAGTAATGAATCTGATAAAATGTTAAATTAAGCACATGGAAGGTAGTATCTAATGTTTAACATTACAAATAAATACATATGTGGATATGTTTTCGAAACAGCACTAGACTTTGTGACAGAAAACCTAATGTGGTAAGTGCAGTAGTCATTGTGTCAGTTATAAATACCGAGTAATTTTTTTATTACACACATTTGAAACTCCTGCAATTTTTGAGTTTTGAAACCTAACGCTCGGCCTGTGGCTACTGTTTGGCGTCATAACAAATTTCTTATCACTTCGATTTGATTACAACAGAGAGCGGTGCTGGCGGAAGTTAAGGGCCACTCCGCGATGCAGTCTTTAAAATTCCACGTTTTGGCTAGTTTGAGTTACAAAAAAAAATTACAAAGATTTTTATTTCCAATAGAAAATAACGGAAAGCTATATTCAAAATTAGTAAACATTCTTAATTGCTATTACAGTAGAACTAACGATATGACTAGAACATTCAATACTTATAATAATTACTTAATCGATATTCAATAACAATGAAACAGCATATCAAAAGCTTTCACGCGTCGAGAACATGATTCAAGTACGCGATATAACAGATGGCAAGTCGGAGTATTTCGATTTTGGAGAGTTTTTTATCCGGAGGGAGAGTTGGTAGGAGTTGTCTGAGCGAGGCGAAGGCTGCGTTGAAGGCTTCTACGCGGATTCTTTCTCTAGTGGCGTGTGCGGTGCGGTACTTGAGCGTAGCCCTGCGGCGGCGCCGGCGCTCCTCTCTGGAGAGCCCTGCGGCCCCACACGGGGAACCCGCCCCGCTAGACAGGTATGCTTCCTCTGACAACGCGCACGGCTCCAAAGATCTATCCCTGGGTAACATACAGAGTAAATATCTTATACTAGATTAACCAGCAAACGTTGTTTTGCCATATAAATTATTATTTAAGAACTATTTTTATAACCATTAAAATGGTTATAGTGCGTTAACCTTAAAAGCTAGACATATGCTATCCCGGACTTTTATTTAGATCTTTTAGAGGGTAACAATTTCATGATACATGATTTTTGAGTAACTTTCACCGTTTACTCAGCGCACGCAAGAAAAGCTCAAAATTTTGCAGTTTTCGCAATATTTTTTATTGCTGCTCCTCTCCTATTCATTTTAGCGTGATGTTATATAGCCTATAGCCTTCCTCTATAAATGGACAATCTTACACTAAAATAATTTTTCAAATCGGTCCAGTAGTTCCTGATATTAGCCCGTTCAAACAATCAAACAAACTCTTCAGCTATAAATATTAGTATAGATATAGATATAAAATTTCCATGTCACAATGTTAGTTACCGTACTCCTCCGAAACGGCTTGACCGATTCTCATGAATTTTTTTGTGCATATTGGGTAGGTCTGAGAATCGGTCAACATCTATTTTTCGTACCCCTAAATGTTAAAGGTGGTCCCACCTTAATTTTTTATTGCAAAACAACGTTTGCTGGGTCAGCTAGTTATATATAAAATTCTCGTGTCACAATGTTAGTTACCATACTCCTCGGAAATTACTTGACCGAGTTTTACTGTGCAATCTGTGTGTAGCGTTAAATGAGAAATAAGAATTTTCTACAGATTACATAAAAACATTAGACTTGAATATAACAAGACCATATTTATAATAACCTTTTTCTCGGGGCCAAGTTCTCCCTGCCCGTGATGGGGAGCAGCGCCTCTCTGTGGTCGGCCAGCATGCACGGCATGGACCCGTCCTCCATGCTGCCCGCGGACTCCAACCAGCTCTTCATGCTTCTAAACAAACTTAATTATATCTATACCAATATTGATAGTTGAAAGTACCCATAACCCTGTATAATATGGAAAACAGTTTGTTTTGGTCTATTTAATTGAATAATTTGGTTTATTAGTTAAGGAACGACAACAATTTTTATATGATACATTGTTATATTAGTATATTCATTTGTTTTCTGAATCTAATGTTACAAGGCAAAAATGAATAACTTTGTTTTTCAAAGCAACGCATCTTGAATTTGTCGCAAACTACCTAAGGAAAAGAATACCAACAAATGTTCTTATAGGCTGAAAACATACTTCTTCCGATTTGATAGGTTAATTTTGAAAAATAATGCCTAATATATTTTTTTATACCTCTATTTCATTTTCTTCAGTTTTCTAGGACTGAAACAAGAGCAGCCCTCGTATTTACTTACGTCAGAAGGTAAACCCTTCCCTGCCGCGGGCACGTGTATGTTTTGATTTCCGATCAAATGAAATTTGTCGACCGCAGGGGTAAAGAGTGCTTCGGATAAATAATACATCGCGCGTTCACACCTTGTACTAAGCGATCTCTTTAGGGAATAATAAATCCGTATTTATTCTTTTTATATCGCCCCTCGCAACCCTCCATAATCGAATCATGTCCGCTAACCGTATCGAATCGATTGGACACCAAATGTCTCTAGACGTACACTGTAGCAACCGTTCATTCTGTATTGAACGTCTTGTTATGTTGTAAGTTTGAATAACTAAGTTAGGCTTTCGAAGTTTATTTTAAAACTATCGGCGCAGAGTAGTAATGTAATACGATGACCGCACGGCGAATTAGTTACCATAATCACCGCTGTTGGATTGAATTAATATCCAAGCCCCACATTAATGTTTGGGGCTATTTTGTTTGCTATTATTTAGTTAATTTTAAACTTGATGGTCATTAATTGCACATTTTAAATAGAAATGCAAAGTGTGCTAGATTTTAGTATTTCTATCCAGTTGCATAGAAATTCCTGTTATGTTCATTCCCGACATAAAATATCGGCATAAAATAAGTAAATCCTAAGTAGGTACCTGTTTGCATTTAAACAGAAAAGTTCTTTATAGGACATATACCTATAGATCTCTGATCTAAAAAGTATTAAGTTCTTACATCTCTGATCTACAAAGTATCTTATTATTGTTTGTCTGTTTGTATCACGCAGTTATAAAACAGACCGATGATACTTGCAATATTTGTGACTTTTATCACAAGTCTTTGTATCTACGGGATGGTTTCTATCCCGGAAAACGGATCTGATCCCGCGGGATAACAGATGCAAGATACTAAGGCGATTCTGTTAAGAGTAATAATAATAATTAAAGTAAATTAATGTTTTGACTGTTTTAGTTAACTTATGACAATAAAATGATTGGTTATAATTAATTGGTGGTAATTAGTTTTAATTTATTAATGGATTTGAATATAGAAGTTCTTTTTTTTTTAATTTGGGTTAATATTTACATTTTCTCCGTAATAAATGTTGTATCTACAGTATATACCTGTCTTAAAGAATGGAAATGACATCGTTGCATTTGTGTTTCCTTACCCTTTTCAATAGATTAATGCGTAAATTCTATAAATTCTAAGGCAAGATTTTTCTACCTTTACATAACTTTAATACAGTAGAAAAACCTTAATATTTTTAGTAACAAGTATTTATATAACATAACAACTAAATACAAATAAATATTTTTACATATCGTCCGTCAAAAAAATTCTGATTTGTATGTAAAATTTGTTTAGTTACGAAATTTATGTTTTAACGTGAGAGTGTAAAACCATAGCAGTAACATGCGTAACACTCGCAACACATCAGCGGGTGTGTGAAAGTGGTTTAAATTTAAAAAGGAGGGTGTCAGTAGTTGAGGAATGATTACTTTTTAATTTGATTCTATTATAATACAGTACTCGATAACAATATGTGTAAATAAAAATCTTTTAACAAATAAATTGAAAGTAAAAAACTTTTTCAAAACAAGCTTTCATTTAAATGCCCTTAAAAAATAATATGAACTTTCCCTTTAAAACTTTTACTATCGTCATAAGTCTACAATTTGATATAAAATCAAAATTCATGATACATTTCACGAAAATCTATTACAGAAGTGAACTTACGAAAAAATCATAAGACATATATGTATTTTTTTAAACGTTATATTTTCTTCAAAAATATCAATCGCCTATCTTTATAAGCTCACAGAGAAAGAGTTATAAAATTCCAAAGTTAAAAAAATGATTTTTAATCGTGAAATAGAAATTCATATTGAAAGACCTTTAATTATGAATATTAAAAGCTCCCGTTTTTAAAGCCTTCTTCTTTCAATACTAGGAAGATATTTAACTGCGGATATTTTCTTACTAGGGCATAATATATTAATTAAAAGATTGACATTATTAATTTTCACTGTTCAAGTCAGTCAGCGGTCCTTAATTATATAAAAATCTACAAAAAATGATTTGTTACCTTTTTGTTTTTACGTTGTGACTCTAAAAATCCTCTTCATTGGGCGATAGACGTTCGATTAGAACCTTTTGATGGAAATATTTAATACGACACATAAAATACAACACATAAACATAAGCACAAATAAATACTACCCTCAACGGAACATACGCACGAAATGGTCCAGATTCCAGCATCCCGATCCTTTTATTCACTGCATGAGGGGTGGTTTCCACCCTCCGAGAGGGCGGCGCTAAATAAACAGAAAATCGGGATTCCGTATGTTAATAAAAAATATTAAATATTATTTTTTATCGAGCAAGATAATTTTTCTGCTATGCTTGCTGGATTATGGACCAATCCCAAACACACATTCATGAAATATTACCATAGTTGAACCATTGCTGCTCCAATACAGGCGACGAATCTATTATAAACTGTGTACTAAAAAGCTTATACGGGAGCAATGACAATTGATTTCCTAATTTGTCCATGGTTTGCAGAACTGTGAACTATAGGTTCTCAGATCCACGCAGCGAGAGGTCATAAAAATTTATTTAGACGCAGCCAGTCTAGTGACTCTCTGAGACTGAAGTGAAATTACAATAAACATTTTACAATTCATTCCTGGATTGAAAGCTTAAAACTGACTAATAGTCCGATGGCACATCGAGAAACAACGTGCTATGGAACCAGGGGAAGTCAGTTGGCCGAGTTCAATAATAGAAGGTGGCAAACAGAGTCAAAGATTAAGGCTATTCGTCGACTCTTTATTTTTGTGTATGTGTATTAGTGCACTGCTATCCATGAATATTGCAAAGTGTCACCATCATGCCAAGTTTTGAAGAATACATTACCGATTTTAGGAATTAAAAAATGTGTGAAGTTCAATAAACTATGTTAGTATTTTCAAAAGATCACGCTTTACTCATCTCACTGCGGATCGAGATCGCTTTTCCAGCATCTGCGGCCCGCTCCGCCCACATCGCCGCAGCCAATCCCGGGGCGCCCCGCCTATCGATCCTGGAGATTGGACGCAGGTGTTTCTGGATAATTGACGCCCGGGAAAATACGTTTTATTTCTGCTCGCAAATCGATACCTTTTCCTACTTTATAGTTAATTATTTAGACATGCTGTTTCACGAAGTAGTTGGCTATCTCTAGATAAGAAGTACATAGGTTCGTTTCTCGTTGGAGTAAACTTTAACTATTAAAATTCTCATATTAAAAACTAAAATATCTCCTATCCTGTATCAGTTTATTCAAACTAACCGATTTAATTCAGATATTACTATCTATTCGTATATGTTAACCTTATGTAGGTACTCATGAAGTTATAAATTAATTAATTAAAAATTACCAACTTAACATGTATTAAAATTAATTATTACCTTGACTAACAAAATATATTTAGATCTCTGCCAAAGTGAGTGTAGAACATTCAATTTAACATTCACAAAATACATATGTCGTGTGTAGACAAAGTGTTACATATTGCTCGAAATAAAACGACTACAAGTACCCGCTAAACAACATGAACACGACATTCGCCTGACATTCACACTACCACAATTCCTATCCATGAACATGTCAGTAACTTTATTGCATGTTTCTAGCTATGGCAGTATGTCATTAGCTCAAATCTGTCTAACAAGACAGCAAAATTAGCATTAAAGAACCTTGACAGTTTATAAACGCGTAAATCTTGCACTGACATTAAACGTAAAGATTGACAGATAGCGTGGTTTTATTTACTAAATGCTAAAAGACGGTTTGTACCGAATTTAAATGTCTTCCATTACCCCGCATCGGTTGAAGCTACTCTAACTTCAGCCGCATCCAATTTTGAAGCATAATTTATGCAAAGAATCATGTACCGGTCTGCGACGTCCTCCGGTTAATGTCGCTTCGCATTTCGGTATTAATGCCATAATAAACAGTTATACATAACAAACAGTGCACAGGCGGATCGAAGGTCACGGCGAACGCTAATTTTCTCTTCTGTGACATCGCTAGATGCCACGCGATACAAACATAACGCAATCTTTTGGTTGTTTGATGAATTTGACTTTGGGACAACGGAAACGCAAATTTTATGTTGACAATAGACTTAATGATGGCATTACCATTATCTTGGAGGAAAATAGAAGGCTACGCGGCCACAACATTTAGAAACGAGCTTAATTACTTGAATCATAAATCTTTATATCACTAAAACCTATGGATTGTATTTTTATCTTCAGGATATTCGGATTCGTTATGTTATAGATTTGTGGGATAATAAATAGAAAAAAATTAAGTTTTTATATGAACGTTGTATAAAATTCTCCCTATAAAATCTTATAAACACATCAATGAAACGTAAAACAATTTACAGTCTTACAACTACAATCAGTAACCAGTCTTATACTACTGAATTACCTTCTCGCTAGCCCTTTTTCCATATTTCTCTATTCAAAATTCTTCCAAATTCAAAACCCCCTCTTTCTTGTTTTAAAATCTTCCAATTACAACAAGTCACACATACCACAGATCTGCGTTGCATCTTCACATCTTGCTCGATAGGATGAAGTGTTGACATATGTGGAACAACATATTTGTGAATATTATATTTAAGTTAGCACATAGTTACCTATATGAATAAATAACGTCACACGTGAGTGCCATGGACAACACGGAAAGACCATTACACACACGCCCAGTTCCAGAACAGAAATTCAAACTCATCATTCAAATGTCCGCCACGCTGGGAATCGAAACAGAATTAGAAAACGCGGATCAAATCCCACACTTTTCAAATTCTATGCCCATTCCATAAAATGTGCATTAGAAAGTAAACAAAATTTCCTTGATAATAAAATTTTTTTAGATTACGTGACTTCAAATCGGCGATAGTATACATAAAAAACACAAAATAATATAATAAACATAAGTATTATAATAATAAAGGGATCAATATCAAAACCATAAAACCTTGAAGACAAACTGCAAGACATTAATAGCGTTGTCTAAATTATGGACTATCATGGCATTGAATTTTAACTTGTTCGAGGGATTTAATGCACGAAAGGTTTAGATATTTTCATTTTTGTAGCTTCATTTTTAGGGCTGGCCTTAAGAATTAAATTTTACATAGGACGTTGTAATTAGAAGGTCGCTAATTTCAACCTTAAAAATAAATCATTCCTTCACTTTACATCCTTAAACTTAGTTACGCAATACTTATCTTTGGCAACCTTACCTTTAGTAAACCTTAACGTTTAAAGCAACTTAATATGCACGTTAAGAATAAAGGAAAATATTCAGGGAAAGCGCAGGGAAACTAACCGGTTGTTATAGCTACCACGCTGTTGTGCCGATAAAATGTTTTTCTATTTTCCAGTCGACCTAACCGAACCTTCTTGCGTAGACAATTATGAACTGAATTTTCTTAGCAATTTTTCAATCATTTTTGACGTTTTATATCTATATTCATAAGTTGTAACATGAAATTCACGAAGACTGATATTTTTTAACGACTATTTAGCAATTTTAGAGTATTTTTAACGAAGAAAACGGCGATGGCCTTCAATTTCGACAGCGGGCAGGTAAGTATAGTTTGTTTATATGTGGACAGTGTCGGATTAAACGTTAGTTAACTTAGTTTTAGTCAAAGGCATTCGAAGATAAATACTTAAATGTTTGTGTATTTAATGCATAGGACCATAACTCATTACATGAAGTAAAAACGTATAAAGCTAGTTAAATATTTCATCGTATAAGTTCCTGAAACCTAAGGGTTTTGAGGCAATGAAGATCTAATACTTTGTTAACATCCTTCGAATAGTAAAATATGTATTATTTATGCCTCCTTACTATCTTTATGAAATAACTAAGTGCGTGTTTTTAATATCAAAAAATATTGTCACGGGGCCCATTTTTTTGTAGGTTCTTAAACTCTCTACGTAGTTTAAACCCAATTATAAACGTATAAGGATTTTTGTTTTTTTATCCCAATTTAAAACGTATTTGTCTCTAAAACATACAATTATTTGTCTCTAAAATATACAATCAATCACCGATATGCCGGTTGGTCAGTTATTAATTTGTTCGACCAATTGAACATCCGTATTACTCAATAGTCTTACAGTTATACAAATTAGGTATCTACGGCAACAAGTAGATATTTAATCTACGTTTAAAGACACCTGCACGACTGAATCTTTCTTTTATCATAACTTACAGTATTACTAATACATTAGCGACCCGAATTTATACATTTAATATTGATGTCGACGCCAAAACATTTTGATTTGGAGTTTATTGTATTCTGTCCGTCTGCATGTGTTTATATCTTTTATGAACATTTCAAGAGATTTACCGCCAGTTTCTGAAAGGCTTGTCAAAATTTCGTTCATATAACACGCATATTAACGTGAAAGTCCTATGAAGTCAATTCGAGTTTCTGAAACGTTGATTAGCGAATAATTTCTGAATAATCATGCTTTCTGCAACCCAATTGGCGTTTGACAATAGATTTGACAGTGAATTTCTTAATTTTTTCGTTGATCAGCCTTTCAGAAACCGGCCGATAGTTTGTCAAATGCGAATTTGTTTCATGATTTATTTGTTTTTTTTTTATTTAGTATAAGTTAATGCTTGACGTCAACCCCACGTGATGGTAAGTGGTGGTGACTAGACAGTGCTTCTAAGTTAACATAGCTGTTAGTTCAATGTGATTTTGATAAACCGTTCAGAAACCGGCAGATTTTTTATTTATCATTATATTCCACTTCTAGTGAAATACACTTTTCATACCGTAAATATAAATTTTAGACCATCGAAAAATCATTATTTAGCTTGCTCTTCTCGTATAATTATATCCGTACCAGGTTTGGTTAACTTATAAAATCGAAAATGCACTTTTTTAGGACAGCCATTTTTAATTAAAGTTCATCTGTACATTTTGATTTTATGTTAATAAATACTTTGAGTTTTCAGATCACTATGAATTAAACAATCCTAATGCCTATTATACATTAAAAAATATATATGCAAGTCGACTCATCAACTTATTCACGCATGGTACGGATATATTAAGATGACATTATCATAACGAAATACGTTACTGCTTTTTTTAAAACCTATTATTATCGTCCTTCTACAAAAGTATTTGTGTTGTAAAGCTGGTAGTTATTTTACATAAGTAAGAAGGAACATTTTACCAGCGGAGTAAATATATGAGCGCGTTAGTTTTTATGCGAGCCTGGTACCTGCGATTAGGGTTTACGACGCCATTTCACCGTCCTGGTTAAATTTACAGTGAGTATAATTAATAAGGTGCATAAACAGTTAAAATTAACTGTAAAGTATATTCAATACGAGTTCAGAAAATACTGATTGCAAAATTATTAATCTTATATATAAAAATCTCATGTCACAATGTTACTATACTCCCCCGAAACGGATTGACCGATTTTTATAATTTACTAGATGAAGCAGCAAACTTTGTTTTGCCATATAAATTATTATTTAAGAACTATTTTTATAACCATAGAAATGGTTATTGTGTGTTAACCTTAAAAGCTAGACATATGCTATTGCGGACTTTTATTTAGATCTTTTAGAGGGGAACAATTAGGTAATACATGACTTTTGAGTAACTTTCACCGTTTACTCAGCGCACGCAAGGAAAGCTCAAAATTTTGCCGTTTTCGCAATATTTTTTAT
>DWJN01005577.1:0-11363 GCA_018248895.1 Carystus phorcus
TACCGCCTATAGCAGGTGGTGTTTTGTTTTGGCCAAAAACAGATGTGCTTCCAAACTTTTGGACGGTAGTGTATATCCCCTTAAAGACAACCCCCATTCACGAGAGAATTCACGACCCAGAACGAGTAATCACAAATGTCAGTCGAAACCAGGGACCTCCAAATTTGATGGCAGCCTGGCAACTATCAATTGGACTAAGGGAACGTAAGTTAAAAATATTGCACATTTAAGAAAACAATAATCATAATATGACTACACGATAAGTACTGCATCTCAAATGAAACTTAACAATTTTATAAACTCACTGTAACTATTAAATCCAATTAATTTTATAAAGATAAAAAATCTACCATTACACTTATAGGTAATAACCTCGGTAACATATTGAATTTATAATATAGTAATTAGTCAAGTGTAAAGTTCAATACAAACTTCGTGTTTACAATACATTAATATTCAATAGGACAAACAAGAAAATTCAAATGAAGCATATGTTTAAACTATGTTCTCGCGGAGTTACCAGACGGTAGTGCGTAGATTCCAAAGCACCAGGCTATCCATGCTATAATTACGTAATGCACAAAAAGCAATATGATTTTACGTAACGGCTGCATCGAAATGAACGGTACAACGTCGATATCTCTTGAACTAGTTGTCGAATTCGTTTCCGTGATCACATCGTGTTTCAACATCGACAGTATCGTTCAAATCAGACGAGACTCGATTTGTTACGTGGCCGTGAACATCGATTAATATGTTGTCTGTAATAAATTTCCCGAACTTAGATTAGGCACAGCAACCTTCAATATCCCACACCGGTGCATCATAGTCTAAAGTAGAAGCGTTGAAATTTGGAACAGGAGATGACCAGGTTGTCAAATACTTGAGCCAGAACTAGGGGTTCTTCGCTTATTTCTTGTCTAAAGCGCATCGGTGATCTTAATGTAGTGACTTTGTGGTCCGAAATCGACGCACATCCCCGCTGTATCAATACCTCTACGAATATTAAATTTTAAATCAACGGCACCCATGTCTAATAAATCTTCATCATTATTTGAGATCCTTTTATATTTGCCGACGAAATATGACGTCCAACGCAAAAGAATAAACACGTTTTGTAATATACTACAAAAGTAAATACTCGGAAACGGCGTGGTGATAAAATTATCATGAAAGTGTAAGCAAAACATTTACCCATTACGTAAATAGTTGGTATGAGATGTGTTGCTAGAGTGCAATTGTTGCCTATTGGACTCAAGTTTACTTCTCATTGCTCAAGTGTTGATCGAGACCAAGTTAAACAAATAGTTGGTATGAGATGTGTTGCTATATTGCTCGGGTGCCTATTTTACTCAAGTTTTATATAGAAATCAAGTATTATATAAATTCTCACAGCCCAACAGTATTGATGAACTGTTGAGTTGAGTAACTGAAGGTATCTATGTATAGTTTGAAATTTGAAGAACTATCAGAAACCGTCTTTTATACTTTGAAAGATTCTTTAAGTTCGAAAAAACCTGTGACTCTGTGTGAACCTTTATTATACTCTTTCTTTCTTCTCTCTTCTTGCTTGGATGATAATAGAATGTATGGAAAAAGACTCGCTTGATCGTTTAATAAATTAATAACAACAGTACATAGGATTCCATATATCATGGTTGCTATGTACAGATATTAAGTCAAAAACACGTAAGCCGACCAAGAACAGAAAATGAACAATTCGACAATCTACTTCAAAAAAGTAGGAGGTTCTCAATTCGTATTTATTTTGTGTGTTTTACTGAGTGTATAGATTTTGATGATTCTTTTTATATTTGAAAGCAAATGCTTATCATGTTTTCCCATTTAAACTTTGGCTTCATCTTACACGTAGATACTTTTTGAGTTATCCCTAATCATTTGTATTTAGTTTATGCATATGATTTCGGACGTCAGAATATTTAATTCTGCATATTCTATTGGATAATTTTCTTCATTGACAAAGCCAATATAATTTCTAACGCATTATTGAACCATTAGGACTCTGAAAAACTCTTCGAACGTTAGTTCGGCATTGTAACCATTGCGTCAGACAGGTCATCAACATTCTTCACTATGTCGTGAAGATAAAGGTCAATATGCTATATCAAATTATAGAATTTGCTTCAACTCAGTCTAATGTCAATCGAGCCTAACTGAACTTTAACGACATTTGACATAAAATACATTATTGTACACCACAAAGTTACACAAACAACGTAACAGTTACAAAATCTGTGTCAGATTTACATAACTCGTCCGCTTATATAACGACCGAATATAAACGTATTTGTTTTACAAATCAACTGTCTGCAAACATTTTATATAACTATTATAGTTACGAAGAAAAAATAACGATCTAACCTCAAATATTAATTATAATTGCAAATTATTAATTATATGGTTGGTCAATTGACATACTTTTAATGTTTGCAGAGAAATAAAATAAGTATCATCCATTTTTTATATAGCTGTTTGAGAGAATATATCTTTATATTTTTTCTCTTTGTTTCGATATCATTTGGAGATAGCCCTCGTAAAAGTTGGATTGATTGATTGTAAAGAATTTTTTGTGTGACTAATTGCATTGGAGAATGATTTAAATTCAAAATTTAATAAAATCGAAAGTGTTTTTTTATTCTGCAGAATATCTTCCGATTGCGTTAGTATATTATAGAACTCAGAATCATTTATATAATAATTTTGGCCTTCCAAGTGACATCTGAAATGTTACCAAGGTTGTGATGTAATTAGATATTATTGCTCTATTGTCTTCCAAGGATATACGATAACAATTATTTAATTTCCTTACGCATAGGAGATAAATAGCCCATTGTTAAACCTTTACCTCAGCTTTATGCACTGCGGTTTTCAATACTGAAGATTTTTTATTGTTTTTCATTCGTACCTACAAAACAGCCAAACATTTTATTTATCCGGCCCACGTTTACATATAAACACATGGAAAACAAATGTTTATTTTACTTTTTAGATTTTAAATGATTATGAGAACTACCTAGTAATCAATGTTATATATTTTAAAGGTACTTTAACAATTATAAATAAACTTTTAACAAAAAAGGAAACCGCCTTCAATAGGGATAAAATATTTTGATGAGGGAAACTGCTTAGGAAGTAGGTGCCTTTATAGGTACATGCATTAAAGTAACTGGCACCACCGCTCGCGCGGGCTTCCTCCTTTTTGCGTTAATCATATCATACCAACCTAACCTAACCAACAATTGCCGCAATCGTGAGACATCTGCTGTTATAATTTGAAGAGTTCCGTTGTCTATCTCCGAAAGTAATGATCAGTTCTACACCGAATTAAAATGAAACCCGTCCTGGAGCTTACATACCAACAAATACACTTTATTTTGTTCTTTTCCGTCGACAAATAAAGAAATGAGCACCTAATTCACGAAATCGAAATAAAGTAAATACACATTATCAGCGATAACTGTAGCTCAGCGATATCAGCGATACTCAGCGATAAACTACTTGCCAGATGTCGGTCAAATTAAAATGGGACCAATGGGAGAGCACCAGCTTTCGAATAATAAAAGAATCATCGAAATCGGTCTACCCAGTGAAAAGTTATCGACCTACACACATAACATAAAATCGAATTGAGAACCTCCTCTTTTTTTGAAGTCATGTAAAAAATGTTATAAGTATATCGATGTCCATTTATAATATTTCCTTCAAACGGAAGTAGCCCGAGCAACGACAAAGGCGCCATCTGTCAGATGCTTACCTAAGCTAGATAAAATGTTGACGTAATGGGCCCATTATCTAAATTATACCAACTGTTACTAACTTATTGAACGTATAACATTTACACAGATCTCATAAAAATATTGCACCGACCGTGATTCAAGCCTAGACCCATTTTTCAGTAGCCAAAGTACTAACCATGCTACTTACTTGAACCGGCAAAACAAAACCGAATAAAGTTATAGAACACATCCACCCGTTAACCGGTGCACCATCAATTTGACGATGCGCAACCGTCCTCAATGGCTATTAGAAACCGCCACATTACAATGATCGTAAATTAACTAAAGCCGTAAGTTATGACCGACAATAAACAGATAATTTTTAGTTACAGCTGCAAACGATACCAGAACATGCTTAATAGCTTGTGTCAGGTGGTGTAACTGATACACCTGTGCCGGGACTATTAGTAGTCCCCAAAGCTGGTAACTACCTACAAAACTACGAGTACCGGTATTGAATCCCGGCACTCAGATATCACGTCACCTAAATGTCTGTTCTCAGTTCTATAATATCCTAATATATGTATAACAGTAAAAAGGGTTAAAAATTGCAAATTCATATTTTCCTTCTAGTTCAATGATAATAATTGACATTCGACCACCAAAGGACACTCCTTAAAATAAAAACGCCTATTAAAACAGGTGATAATTCAGTACGGTTTATCACATGCGAACGTACAACATGCTTTTCAAAGCGAGGTACGAGAACATTAATAGTAAAATATACATACATTCCCCGCAAACATTCCCAGACGCAAATCGCATTTTAATTGGAGTCATTTGCAAATTGGCATTTATAATTGATGTGCAGTAAAAGTGCGACTGACGGACATGCCATTGACAATCGTTGTCACTGGATCCCGCGGGATCCCCGGACACACGAGCCGGTGGATCGCGTGCGCCGTCACTTTCCCCGGCCGGCCGTCGGTTTCTGTTTCATACGCGCACCGCTCTCTCGCACGGAATGCTCGCCGAGGATGTTTCATTAAAGCAAGGTAATTTTCTAACAAGTCCTCTTTAGGAAATACAATGTCAACGGAACATCATCTCGCAATATCGATTCATTAATTTTATGCTGCCATTTATTGCTATGTTGCTGAGTAAAAGCAACATTTTTATAATCAACCGTTCCATAATACCGAGGATGTTTCATTAAAGCAAGGTAATTTTCTAACAAGTCCTCTTTAGGAAATACAATGTCGACGGAACATCATCTCACAATATCGATTCATTAATTTTACGCTGCCATTTATTGTTCTGTTGCCGATCAAAAGCAACATTTTTATAATCAACCGTTCCATAATATCGAGGATGTTTCATTAAAACAGGGTAATTTTCTAACAAGTCCTCTTTAGGAAATACAATGTCGACGGAACATCATCTCGCAATATCGATTTATTAATTTTACGCTGCCATTTATTGTTCTGTTGCCGATCAAAAGCAACATTTTTATAATCAACCGTTCCATAATACAAAGTATATTCATGCCTTAAGCTGCTTAACGGTTATCAGACTTAAAGGATCGCATAATGCAAGGTGGTGCAACAGTAAGGTATTCTATTATGTAAAATAACAACATTAAAATAAACGCATTTCGACTGTATCAAGCATTGGATTCAAGACAGACGAATGGGTGATCATTAATGATGTGACATGTCTCCATTCGTAGGCCACATTAAGCCAACTCATTAACTAACTCACCAACAATATCAACTCACAAATCTATTACTATTGAGTTAGACTTAAGTCAAATGTTCTACAGCGAGTTATAACAGAAAATGAAATTAAATGAAACATATAAATTCGTCTCGTCTTCATTAAATTAAACCTGATTTAATGTACCTTGTAACTCGCCTAACATTTAAACAATGACATACAAAATTAATTTAAATAAACAAAAAAAAATTAACGACAAACAAATAAAATTGAAATAAACAAAAAGATACAATGCAAACAGTGTTAACATAAGAATATTAACCGAGATGCATTTCTTTACAAAGATTATCGCACTAATGAACGCCTTTACAGATTGCGTTGGAAGAAAACATTTGTTCGGGGAGAATACAAAGACGCGTACATATCAAAGCGACGTCGTGTTCTCGTAATCCAATTAAAATTATATAATTCAGTTAACTTTAGTTACTTAACTAGTTGATGAACGACCAAAACAAAGTGTTATACTTTACGATCTGCAAGCACGAACCGTGCATTTTGTTGAGACTTTAGCGTCGTGCATCGTGACGTCTGATACTTTGGATTCCGGAAAAAGAACAGAAAATGGAATAACTTTACAGTAAAACGTAAAGCTTTTACTTAAAAAAAATACGGTACAAACACATCTTTTCTACAAAACTAAATAGTATGCATTAAGTATACGAAACTTTACCCTGGATTACTAAATTATTGAGTAATCTATGCTAATAATATAAAGCTGAAGAGTTTCATAGTTTGAACGCGCTAATCTCAAGATCCATTGGTACGAATTGAAAAAATCTTTTTGTATTGCATAGTACAGTTACTGAGGAAGGCTATAGGCTATATAACATAACACTACAGCCAATATGAGCTGAGCATTGATGAGAAATGTTACAAAAACGGGACAAATGTTCTAGTGATACGAAGTTCGCCGGCTCTACTATTAAAATATAGAGCTAAAGATTCCCGTAGCTGCAATCAAGCGATTTATTTTTACTAGCTTTTGTTTTTTATTTATTTACCTGTTTATTTTTACAAGTTGACATCACAGATGATTTGCAACATGAATTCTAGCAGTTATATCCATCTAATTCGGCGTAGATACAACCAGACTTGCAGAGTAATACTGTAATACAGAGAGTTCGTGGATACATAGACGTTATCTATACTAATATATAAAGCTGAAGAGTTTGTTTGTTTGTTTGATCTCAGGAACGATTTGAAAAATTCTTTTAGTTTAAGATAGTCCATTTATAGAGCAACGCTATAGGCTATAGAACATCACGCTAAGATGAATAGGAGAGGAGCAGAAATAAAATATAATGCGAAAACGGCAAAATTTTAAGCTTTCCATGCGTGCACTGAGTAAACGGTGAAAGTTACTTAAAAATCATGTATTACAATATTGTTCCCCTCTAAAAGATCTGAATAAAAGTCCGCGATAGCATATGTCTAGCTTTTAAGGTTAACCCACTATAACAATTTTTGTGGTTATGAAAATAGTTCTTAAATAATAATTTATATGGCAAAACAAAGTTTGCTGATTCATCTATTTAATTATAAGTTAATGCTTGACTACAGTCCTACCTTGACTGTTGTAGTTATGATTAAAGTTTAAAACTTTTGAGTTTAAAACCATAATTATAGTTCTAAGAAAGCATTACAAACCTGAATGCCTGTGGGAAATAAGGTCACCTTATTTCATTGCGGCGTTTAAGAGCGGCCATCGCACTTAACACCCCTTTGATACATTATGCATGCACGGATCCTTGTGGCGCTTTACTTTACCGAAAAGCCTAAACCCAGTGGCCATGTAATTAAATAGTTATTTTATATGCACATTAAGAAAAAAAGTTAAAATTTATAATATATTTTTATATGCATATATATACAAAAGGTTAATATACATGCAGCTTAATTAATGAGGCCTACGACTGGCTGGAAATCAATTTATATTGTTGTTTTATTTTTATTAGTACTTATACTTTTTGTATACATCATGATATTCATGGTTCATAATCACGACCCAGCTGGCCCGTTTTAGGCCTTTGGGGAAGAATTTACATTTTTTTTTTTCATTAGTGCTCCGCTAAGTACAACAAACCCCCGGTTCATCGAGAGATTGTTAGTCAGTAGCCATTAGCGATTTATATAACAGATCCATATTGATTTTATACTAATTATGTACAAGTCTTTGATATAGTTATTTTATGTTTGAATCCGTTAAGAACCGTAACTTTGTTACTACTCGGTTCTGTCAGAAACAAATGGCTTAATAAATATAAAGTATCTGGATGACCGTGCTATGCTCGGTGTTTTTTTTAGTACATCATGTTTTTGTTGGAATTATATTGCTTACTATGCTAATTACTTACTGCTGAAATGTGAATAATATATTTTGATCTTATTAAACATTAAATTCAATATTTATAATTATAATTCGAAGGAACTCGAAAAAAGAGAAAAAATAAAAGAAACAATCGGACCGAGATTACGCGCCCGATTTCCCGACCGAGCTATTCTAACTTCGTAAATGGCGGCGAAATTTAGCTTCGTATTCTAATGATATTGTAGGAGGTTTTTATTCAATGAAAACACGGTTAAAACGACATTTTCTGAAAATAAAACCTAGCTAGATCGAATCTATCGCCGCCGAAACGCCCCGAATGCAAAATTTCAAGAAAATCGTTGGAGCCGTGTCCGAGATCGTTGATATACTTATTATAGTACAATACTTCATACAAGAATGAGGTAGGAAATACAATACTTCATACAAGAATTGCTCAATTGGCACATTAACTATAAAATCAATAAAAAGTATCTAAACCCTCTCAGAATATGTTCGTCATGTAAAACGGAATGTGTTTTAAAAAGATAAATTTACCGCGATGAAGCAGTATGAGTCATAACATAATCATGTGCAAACAGTTATACCTATTTGTCTTAGTAAATAAAGCCACTCACTTAAAAATGAGAGAATTGTTAACGATAATTCCTGTTTATCAATCGAGGAAAATTGTATATTGAGGTTCATTACAGTAATTAAAATAATGTCGGCTATTACGTGGAGTTTTTTAAGAAGCTTAGTCAAATATTTTAGTTGCCTCCATAAGTATCATCATTTGTCTGATTAGAGTAGGAAAGAAGAAGTATGATATGTTGATTGGGCGAAATTAATAATAATAATACAAAAGCTTTAAGTAATAATGCTTGTTTACAAGTTGCTTCAATGCAGCAACATCGTTCATATACACCAGAAACATTTAAAGAAATCGATGTTGTGACCTTTTTCATACACTCTCATATATGACGCCACATAAAATTTGGAGTGGGTGTGATGATATGTATCTTACGGTATTTGAGGTTAAAATGATCCCAAAGAAAGAAATTTGGTGAAATTCGATAATGACTACACTGAATGCGACAACCATTTTAAGGAAATTGTTTACGGAAATTAGGATCCTTTATTGTTTTACTACAATAATAATAATGACAGATCATTACATCAGAACAATATAAGATTTAGTAGCGACAGAGTAACCTCAAATCTATCAGTTCATAAAAATCTGTGAGTTTAAAAAAAAGTACGTTGAATTGTTCGAGTCCATAGGTGATGGTGATTGTTCACATCAGGCTAGTCTATTTACATGAAAAAAAAATATACATTTAAGGGTAATTAATGCCTTAGTAATTAATAAAACTATAGTATTTTTGAACTAACCTCATCGACTTCACGTTATTACTTCAATTCCCTTTGGTCATATTTTTGGACAACTATCTAGTTAACTAAATGGACGATGTTGAGGTGTGGTTCGAGGTATAACTTACTGAAATTATATTATGTAATAAATATTACTTATTAAACATGAAAATAGATGTCATATGAAGGGAGTGGCGAGCATGTTCTACTATCAGGTAGCTATTCGCATGTCAACTATTATTAAAAACCAAAAAAAATACAGCAGAAATATGCCTATTGAATTGGGTAAGTATTGATTAATAAGCTTAATGGCGTTGCATACAACAATTTCTACCTAAAAAGTTTTGCACATGGCATATATCTACAGTGTAATAAGCTATTAAAATAACACCGTCAAAGAAAGAATGATTTTTAGCTAAACATTTACATTTTGATAAAAACAAACGCCAAGTTTATGTGAGAACCAACAATATTTGTTTACAAATGGCGGTGCCGTGTTTGTTTTATTAACGCGGAGTGAAGTAGCGATCTGTAAACAGTTATTCTGTTATTGCAGTAGAATGCATGCTTATAAACATAAACAGCATAATGGCGTCCCTCCAGTGATTGTAATCGATTACGAGTAGGTTCTTAAAATATCCGGTTGATATATTTTTTAACTATAGATAACTAAAAATACATTGTTTGTACCCCACAGAATATAAAAAAATGAATAAGAAGAAGAAACAGACAGCCCTAGGCACTAGTAAACCCGGAGATCTTTGTATCATCTTGTAACTTAAGTCCCGTTTTTGTAACATTTTTTATCAATGCCCTGTTCCTATTAGTTATAGCGTTACGTTATATTCTGTAAATGGACTATCCAACACACTTTTTTTTAATTCGAACTACTATTTTCTGAGATAAGTGCGTTCAACTAAACAAACACATCCTGATATATTATATATATTAGTATAGATTCATTAGCAACACCAAAGAAGCTGCCCAAGAAATAAGAAAGAAGAAAGAATTTCTTTCTAGACAATCCGACCAAAAGCAAGGGAGGATAAAAAAATATACCCACATGTATTACAAGGGTCGCGTATACAAAATTAACATAGATAACTAAGAGACATTAAAAACTCAGTTAACATCCACTTAGCATAGCAGCGATAAGCAGACGAAATGAATTATAGAAATAGTACAAAAAAGATAAAAAAAAATGTACTTAAATAAAAAAATATATAAATAAAAATAAGCTTATAAAAATAAAATTGAAAGCAAAAGTTATAATATATCGTGCTTCACAAATGTGAAAAGGATAACATTGTGTGAATATAAATACGAAGATGGTTTAAATAGTGGATATTACAAACCAGAAAGCTTATGACTAGTTCGGTGAAGACGCATTGGAAGCCACTTGAATTTTGCACGAACTTCTAAACCCGAAGTACGAACCTAATTCAAACATTTTGTAAGCAAGGTTAGTGAATGTAAAAAGGAAGTTACGCAAATTATGTAGACGTAGTATGACATATGTTACATAAACTAAACTACATAAACAACAAATAGTCCATAAACCCACGGATCGAATTGTGAACGTCATTCTTGACTTAAACGCTGTTCTCAATTTCATTATTAACTAAATAAATACTTAGTTCAAGCATTATCAAAATTCTAAATCGTATAAAGCTATAAAATATCATCTTTACGAAATCTCGACATTTTTACGCGAATTATTTAGCTTTGGACTGTCCAAAGTCCTCGTTTATGTAGCAATATTATAACAAAACCGACAGAACACTATGTTCAAAAAAATACAAGAATATCTGATCCAAATATTAAAATTCTGATAATTTTTTACTTAGCTTTGAGATTTACTTTGCATATGGTCTCTTCCACATTGAAAGATGGGTACTTATACTTGGAAAACTATTAAGACGGGATTTTTAAATTGGCAAATTTAGTATCATTATTAGTTTATTAAAACATATCAGTTTAGCTATTTCTGAGATTGGATTTAACAAAGACGCAAGTCAAACGGACCAAAATTTTATAAATCATTTTTGTGAGATCTATTATATTAATAACTAACCCACAATTTTTTTGTAATCTTTTACAGATTCTAGAGATCTACAGTTCTATCATATGTGTAGATGTTGTGGGTTAAATCGATTGTTGCATACAAATTC
>DWJN01005578.1:0-11363 GCA_018248895.1 Carystus phorcus
AAAGTGCATATGTAATTGCTCTCTGTACTTTATTTTTAACGGTTGTATGACCTATACATTACTTCATCTTACATTATACATTACATCTTTGATACAGCCCAAAAGCTCCTGAAGTGAATTAAAAGTAAATCGTACATTAGGTTGAAGGTGTAATCAACGTTAATACTTCTTTTTATATGTTTGAGATTAAATTGGGGTACAAGGCTTTACAAACTTTCTTTGTTTTAGTTGTTAAACTTGTTTGGTACAGTAGCTAATTTGATCTGCATTAATTATTAGCTCTGTTCATTTTTCTAAGGTAATCCTTGACTTTAATTTAATTTCAACAAGTAAACGTTTATATTTTTGTTTGCAGTTGTTAACTGTTTGATTTTCTTAATTTAACTTTACTGTGATGTATTAAACAACATGATCCTCCTTTATGAACAATATTGGTAAAAATTTTGGTGGTAGGTATACATTCATAAAAAAAATATTTTACCTTTACCTATGTTATATAATACGAGAATTTACCCAAGGTTTTGCTCGCGTCGAAGCCCTTAAATGAATATCAAAGACCAATCCATATTTTTAACAAAATGTTTCCTATATACTTTTTAATACCTCTAAGAATACATGTGTTCAAAGTTTCATGATAATCAGTTCAGTATATTTGACGTGAAAGCGTAACAAACAAACTAATATTTACATTTATAATAATAAGGATTGCAAAATATAACTGTCTTACTGCTACGCTCGATTTTCGATGGCGATGCAAGATATAAAATGTCGAGGTGCAATTCCCACGCTTTTCAAAACTTTATAAATAACTATCCAAGTTTCTCGTTTGTTTTCACACGATGTTTTCCTTCATCAACAAAATGATAATTAGCTTCTTATACATTAATAACATCTATTGTAGAGATAAAAGAAGCAAGTAATGAGTTAATTAATATTAATTGAGATGGAATTTTTATTTAAAGGCAGATCATGAAATGTTACTATGAACTACTTCAAAAGGGCTTACCTATAAGACACGTCAGCGTTAATATACCTAGATAACGTACATACAAGCAAATTGATATTATTGAAACGTAACATAGACCGACCCTTCTAGTTTATTTGAAATATGTAGCTATGGGACGACTTTCATTGAGTAAGGAGCCAGTGACGCGCACAAATCTGTACCGAGCACATGCTTGTCAACGAAGATTGAGAGGAGGGATTCTGGAGTGTAGAAACATTACGTATGTTAGAGCTTTTATTATTATAATGGCTTTATTGTATTTTAATTAACATAAACGTAATAGCTTTTTGGGATAACAACCCGCAAAATAGCCAACAGTAATTATCGCTATGTAATAATAAAATAATCCCAATATTTTTAAAAGTAATCAAAATTTAGTAGCTTACGGACCATAATATATATGTCAGTTTTTTGTGCGTAAGCACAGTAACTGCCAAGGACAGATCTAGCACCATAGGTGTATCTGTTTAGCTAAAGCTAGCTAAGAACTAGCACTACTAGCAGGATTCTACCACCTGTCTGTTTGTAATTTCGTTCATGTGTTACATAAGGTTTTTACCAAACCTGTGCGACTCATGATAAAATGAAAAAAAAAAACGCATTGAATTCAGAAACAGATATAAATAACCCAATTTTGTTTTTTTTTTTATTTAAGGCATAAATAAGAAAAATCGATGGTAAAGGGGGTCAAGCAATTTAAACACATATGTATACCAATTATTATATCTTGATACACACATTAGACGCAGGCTTAGCCTAGTTAACCTATTGTTATCCGTTACCCATTATCTTTATGTGATCAGTTCACCTGAACGAAGGATTAATTATTTTTGGGAACGTGTAGTCGGCATTCGACGAATTTATGCGGTTTTTTATCTGCTATCGTCTTCGAACTGTGTCGTCAGATCACCTTATAATGATTAATTATCGTTAATTACCTTTTCTATTTATCTTTTATTTCATTAGCACAAGATTTACATAACTGAATGCCAATGAATCTTAGGCTTTGCAGGGTATACATAATACACATGCTTACATAAATATACATGCTTATAAAAATTCGCACCCTTGTTTCGCAGGAAACAATGAGCCTTGACAGCGGTCAGTTCAATGGTGAGATGGGTTCACCTAAAGAGGGGATCAGCTTGTATTATTGTAAACTTGTTCTTCACTAAATCGGTAAACAGTTTAACAAATCCACATACGTACATTACTATACGAAGTTCACAGTTTTATGGAATAGAATTTAAAGAAGATACAATTTTTATATTTGCATATCTATGTTAAATTTATGAAATGTTGAATGTAATGTATTTATGTTATGATAGTAAAAATTTTTTCTTTTATAAATTGCATGTCTTTACTTTTAAGTAAGATGTTTACACCTATAAGTAAGATAGTACTAACTAATGTATATAAACTAGGCCATGAATTACGCAAATTAGTATATTGTTGGTGTGACGCAATAAATAAATATATAAATTTAATGTTACATAAAAGTAATTAATATCTGTAAGTTTGAGTCGGGCGTTTTTTAATTTAAATTTTTATAATAAAATACATATAAATTAGTAGATAAATGATGGATTAGTATCTCCAACTTTTGGATTAATTTGATAGTTTTGTTAAATACTGTGTATAATAGTTTTCTTGCTGTTGTTATGAATATGTGGCCGTTTCTTCATACACGTGTTCTAATATCCTGATAAAATAATATTTTTATAATCAACAATATAAGTAAAAATTTTGATATCCAAAATACAACCATTTTGCCTTTATAAATACTCAATCAAGATTTCGAAATTAATAAACTGTTGTGAAATTACTTTAGGACTTGCTTCTTCTGTCTATAAAGAGATATCAAACAAAGCCTTCATATCACAATATTTCATTATTAAATTTAATAAAACTTTGTGTAACGTTAAATGTAACTTCATCTAAATTTAGAGAGATGTTTTGAAACAATAAATTGATGTTGTGTAATCTTGTTTGCAAAGTTGTATACATTGTTTGAAATGTTGTATACACAAATAAATTGACACTACCCCTACACACCGCTATTGGACTTCAACGGCGTATTGTCATACAGGAAACTAAATATCCGTTTGTCGAAATGATATGTAATCAAATACAATAAGACATTTTACGTATGGTATGGATGTCGATAGATAGCCAGGATGACGTAAAGCTACCCCGGAATCAAACTTGGTTGTGTAGAACGCACGTACGTGAACAGCCAACAAGACGGTCCTGGAAAAACTAAACGTGTTTACAAAATTTCAGCTCAATCAGTTGAAGATATGCTGCTTTAAAATTAAGTCGCAAGATTCCACCCGAACAAACTTACATACTTACTACATATATTGCAAGTTAAATACATAAAAGCTTTTAAAAAGGTTTAAGTCAGGAAACTGCTACAATTTTTGAGACACAAAATATTCAACTAATATTAGTTACAGTAACTAGGTGAACGAGCTGCCAATTGTCACTAACAGAAATAAAATTAGAGTACTTTAATCAATGCTTTTACGAGCAGTCGAATACAAAGCGTTGCGTGAACTGCGTCAAACACCAATTAAGCGATCGTAGCAAGGATTAGTGCACAATAGGAATCTCGTTAGTTCCTATTATCTAGTATAATGACTACTAAACGTAACTACGAGTAGTTTGGAGTCAAATTGTGTAACAATTCAGATAAAGCTAATTGGCACGATGTATGAGGAATGTAATTCGTGAACGAACTGTAATATAAATACAGAATATAATAATTAGTACAGACAATGATGTAGCTGGAGTTAATTCAAAATATCATTTGAAACTAATCGTACATTATAACTACACAACAAATAAAGTAAAGTTGTGAATAATAGTCCTCAGAAAACTTAACCTTAATTTAACTGAGACATAATTGGGTACTAAACGACCCTCGTATGAGTGATAGATAATGCCAATAAGCATGAATTCCATCTATCACAACCCATTTACAGTTCCATTAGAAGGCTCGAGTTTTCTTTGACAATGTTACGATATGGACCAACCGGGTACATAGTAACTACGTACATCATGCTCACTAAGTGCGAATTGCCTAACTTCACAAGAAAACTAGAACTTTCTCTAATATCCAAATCTCCGCATAATATTGTCCTTTGCCGAAACAGTTGATGAATATACATATTACGGTCATTAATTTAAAATCAGAGGTGTCATATTCGGGGAAATAATCCTAGCTCCTTCATATTATTCGCTGGGGCCTATTCCACCCAACTTCCTCCTCTAGGCAATCGTAGGGGATGGCAAATTTCTCTATCTGCTCGAATGGATCCTTTCAGAATAGACTGTAAGACGTTTCAGTGTTCTTCGGTTGCAAGTATCAAGTCCGTTTCGTTCTTGGGCCGAAACATCTCTAGATTATATTTTATGTCATATTATGATGACTCATGATCATACTAGTTTTGTTAGTTAGCGTAATAACTGCCTATACAGTACTACGATAATTCTACTGACATCACTAAAATGTCGTAACATGTAAATCGCTCTTA
Organism: Carystus phorcus; assembly: GCA_018248895.1. Lineage (NCBI taxonomy): Eukaryota > Metazoa > Arthropoda > Insecta > Lepidoptera > Hesperiidae > Carystus > Carystus phorcus. Next base: position 4,546 of record DWJN01005578.1, read on the forward strand.
AAAAGGTTCAACTTCAAGGCAAAAAAAAGTACAAAACATTTCTGGTCACATGGAAACGTAGTACGAAAATTTACTTGAATTTTTAATACGAGAAAGTATTTTAATACTGAATTGTTTCAATATAATTTCGTTTCAATGTTCACAAGGGAATAGCAAGTTTTTTACCGTTTCTAATTGATTTTATAATTAGCCATACTTGATATTTTCGTTGCTACTGTAACACGTACATTAACAACATTGGCGACAATAATTTAATGATATTTGTGTGGGTTTAGTTTTATTTCCTAATTCGACATTTCCAAAGCCATTCCAGAAGCGATACGAGGGCATGTTTCTTAGTAAACGATATAATTACTCCGTTTAAATAGGTGCTTCATTATAATTTAATATGAAACTCGACCTCCTAAAGTGTTACGCTAAGTCAAAATCTGTTTTAATTAAATTTTCATAAATATGGTTTCGTACCTATAAATGTTTTCATAATATTATCGTATCCAGAAATTTGTATTTTTTTTTAATGGGATATTTGTGGCCTTAACGTTGGGTGTATTTTAAGCACAGTACGTCAAATTCTAAAAAAAAGCATATCATAGCGTTTCACAATAATTTTCATTTATTTTTGTTACCCATAGTGCTTCCTACTTTTGACAAAAAATCCGCTTTAGTTTTTCTATCGGAAAAACCTGAGAGTAAAAGTGTAATTTAAAAAAACACTCAAGAGCTTTAATTAACGTTACGGTTAGAACCTGTGAACTTCATTAACCCATATCAGTAAACCGCAAGCTGTTTTAATTCTCCCGTCATGTTTCCTTTAGCACTTTCAGGACTTAAGCTGGACAACATTCACTGCGTTAAAACAAATTAAAATATTAATTCTTTTGAAATAACAACTTCAACCTTACAAAATTACTTCTAGGTACTACTTAATATTAAGATTTATTTTTCTAATCTTGTAATAAAATTTTGAACTATAGAATGAAAATCTGTTATTATTCCAGGTAAATTCAATGTATTGCAAACGCAAAACATTAAATAGCCGGATAATAATTTACATATAATTCGGTAGTAGGTAGGTACGCAAATATGAGAAAAATCTATGCAACAAATATTATCAAGAATGTTATTAGTGTTAGTGTTCCGAATAACACAGATAATCATAAAAAACATTGCACGAACTTTCGATGAAAGTATTCAGCGGAATACCAGAACACTGCTGTATGCTAGAGATTTTAATCTGCTTTGAGGAACCAACTGCGGCACTTGCGCTGAAAGGGTCATGAATGCTTTACACTCAAAGTCTCGTAGCACCTAGAGATTTTTTTACATACACTAGATGATACCAAATCTTTTTTATTATTTCTTTGTTAGTCCTCCTATTTGTTTATAACTATTAATCTTCGTTAAATCGACAAGATGGAATATTTTTTAAGATATGTCGTAGAAGTAACCAAGTATGTGAAGCACATTACTTAAAGAAACGAATTCAAATTTTTACCCAACTTCCTCAGGTTCTGAATTCGTCTGTACTTTTTTATGCTTTACGTAATGTACGCAAATCCAACTCAGATTTAACCGGTTTTACAGTAAAGATTATTGGGTCATTTATGTTTAAATTAATAATGCCCTTGTATATATCACGAAACGCACAAAATTAAATTAGGACTAATTTTATTAAACAAGCTTTATAATCCAACAATTTAAAGACCTCTAACCGTTGGGAATCATTAACCCAGTTTGAGAGATGTAGAGAAGAATAAATACCGCAAGTTGTCGGTCGCAGCGCACCTAAAGCCAACGTGTCTAGCCCCAACATGCGTATATTTCAGTTTAGTGGTGAATGTGCAAACGTTAAAAAGGAACTTAATACATTTCATTTTAATATAAAAAACCAAAGATATAGTGCTTATTTACTTTGCCGCACTTATAGAACAAAAATATACGTAAAAACTTCGTCGTACTCACCTGAGAGCTGGGAACTTTGAAATTTCCCGGTCGCGCAACCTCAGCACTATGTATGAATGCATACGTACTTGACAGGTGGGATTTTCAAACCAAAATATAATTTCACACTATTCTAAAATCAGGAGCATATTTCGTTTCATATCCCTATTGCCTATATCAACAAAGCTTGGATTTCAAAGCAAAACATTATTTCTCGTTGATTAGCTCGTTATCATGCATGTACGAATACTAATGTAACAGTGAAACAAAAGAATAGCAAAAACGTGAAATGACTAATAACAAAGCGCGTATCAGACAGCGGTTCATCAATTCTTGCGTACTGTGAACAACGGGCAACCGGAACAATTAAATGGAGAACAAAGAGGCTCAAACCGCCAATTTCAAGTACTTTCGATATTGCGCAAGTCGGCCGAGTTAGCGGCGTCCAACTCCAATTTTTCCCAGCAATCATAAAATGCTTTTTACTAACATGACAACAGTTTTATTTATTTGTTTAAATGAAACTGCGTCTTTCAAGTAATTATCAAATGTGTATGATTACATTTGTGCAATTTTTGCAGTCGAACATTAACTTATATAATGTAAAACAAACTTCAAGGACTTACCATCTACATTTTTTATATCCCAAAACTTTTGAACCAAAATAACATATTTTTTTGCTTTTTCATTATTATAAGATGACCCGCGTAGTGTAATGGTTACCACGCTGGACCATCGTTCGAAGTAACGTGGGTTCGATTCTTAGCAAGGCGGAAATTTCACAGCGAAAATACACAGAGTATTATTTTATCGAACGTTATTGAAATATTGACCCGTCACAACAATAATTACAAACTAAGCCAAATTACCTGCCCTGAATTAAAAAAGGCGTTACGAAATTAACCTGGTGTGGCCACCTGCTACTTTGTCCAAAAGCGATCTCTTCTATTTATTCTTCATAAATAAAAGGTTATTTTATAGTGTGTGACCGTCATGAGGCACCGGCGAAAGCTAGTATTGAACTGTCATTTCTTTCCAAATATTTTCTTTTTCTTCTATTTTTAAATTTTCAGCATAGCGCAGTTCAATACTAGATTCACCACTGCTTTATGGTAAAGATTTTATTTAAAATTAAATATTTACAGTTTCAGTCGTGTACAAAAGGTATTTGTGTTAACTAAGTCTAAAATATTCAGTGAGTGGGCCGCTAGACGTTATGTATAAAATATTGGTGCTAGATATATATTTTTAAAACTAGATATAAAAAGAAAAATTATTTCATGTAATTCTTACAAACGATGTTTCTCGAAATATTGTACAGGGTTCGCTCAAATAGTTCTTTACTTAATTTAACAAGAAGTTTTTACTAATTGCTTCAGTAGGTATTTGCTGTTAACAGTATAGCATTCGCTTTGAGAAACTTCGTTCAATCATGATTGAAATAATTTGAACTTAAAATTCTGGATACCTACACTTCTTATTTTTTATTACTCTTGTTTTCTAATAATAATAAGTTTTCTGTTTAGTGTCTTACATTATTAGAAACAATATTATACTACAACGCTGCATTAATAATTAAACAATAAAAAACTTCTGCTAAATACTTTTTGTTTAAAAGATTTTGAATATGAAAAGGGCATTAGAAAGGTCACGTAATTATGAAAGAGAATAATAATGTTTCCGTTTTATTTTCTATTGTGCGATTCACAAAGTAAGTTGGACATTAATTTCCCCAGTACTATATCTTAATATTGATACTATTAGCTCTGAAACACTTTTTTCTAGTTTTTGTTCTTGAATAACTGTCAAGAAAGTTGTAGCGCTATTATTATAGTAATAACCCTAATGATAAGGTTTTTTATAAGCGCCGAAGTATACATTATAATAGATAGATAATAAGCTGTTATAATAGAGATCCTATAAAGTATCAAGAAGGACGTCTAAAATAATCTATAATTCTGACTTCAGTAATTGTATTTTTATAATCAAAGCTGACAATGGTTAAATGATTGCTCAATGAAGATTATTCGTTTTTACTTCGTTTCTGACGGGAACCCTTTAACCACACACGATTACATTTTTGGTAAATTATTTGTACATGTTTATTAAATATTTCCTATTTTAATAAGAAATATTTATTAGTTTAAAGACAACATTTTTTACATAAAGTGGTTAAATTCACACAAATTCTTGCAAATTAAAAAAAAATGACCAAATTTGTCTCATAAGCTCATGTGAAAATATAAACATTTTATATTTTAATATTCCATTCGAGGTCGGATAAAGCGGTAAACTTGCAAAGTGTAACAAACTTTCAGAAAAAGTACAGCACTTTATATAAAACATTTTGCTTCATAAAATATGGTAAGACGGTTTAGAATTTATTGCCAGCTGGAAAACTAACTGATATGCTACGTAACGGTAAATAACCATTACCTGTATACAAAATCAGACGCGTCGCCGACTAGTCGCCACCTAAATAGGAAAAATGCTATTTTGAGGTATAAGGGGATCCATCTATTGACGCTAAGCTGTCCTACCGTTTAAAGCAAATTCTAGTATATTTTTAGAAATTAAATTCTTGCGTTTTAATGACCCACAAACTCATTGCCGGCGGTAATACGTGGCCTCCAGTATATGGTACACAAACTGTATCATAAAATATTCCCTTTAAAACTGCTAGCTAGCTGTTAGAGTTTTCAGTCTACACACAAAAACATGTTTTTCAAAAGGAAATGTTTGGTTCTCTGAATGAAAAACCAATATGGATACAGAGTTATGGCGAATACTAGTGTGAATTTTTTTCAAATGCATAACTTCTAACGAGCCTCACATACTGGCATTGATATTGAAATTACTTTAGTACAAGTATAAAAATGGATATTACTCAAACGAATATTTTATATTCGTGCCTATAGATTTCTGTACTAAGAATCCAGTTTACTTCCAAGAATCTATTACAGTAAATACACAGAACATAGCATTGGTTATTGTGAACATGAGGATATCTATACTAATTATATAAAGCTTAAGAGTTTGTTTGTTTCATTATTTGAACGCACTAATCTCGGAAACTAGTTGTTCAAATTGAAAAATTCGTTCTGTGTTGTATAGTCCATGTACCGAGGAAAGCTATGGGCTATATAACATAACGTATCAACCAATAGGAGCTGAGAAGTGATAATAAATGTTACAAAAACAGGAGAAATGTTCCAAGATGATACGGAGTTCGCCAGGTCTACTAATAAATTATAAACATAATATTTATAAACACAAACCTGAAATACCAGGAGTACCTACTCCGTTTAATTACACAAAAAGGCGATATCGTTACTTTCCGATTTCGGCAGAATTATTTAAAACTGCTTTAAAATTATATCCCAATGCATTAACTTCTTATAGCATTTCGTGGATTTTGTGCATTCAAACGAACATACGTATCACATTGTGGAAGGGTAACGTCAGCAAATTGTTGCCAGCATAGGAATAAATACCTGCTTGATATATACACTATCTAATACGGCAACCAAAGTATATAAAAATATTTCATCTGACATTTAACTATAATGTAAAAAAAAATACCATTCATGAAACTATAATTATTAAAGCATTGACATTCATATCCGCTTCATCATGATTGAATAACCGAAAATTCTTAGTTTCAGACTATAACATTTGAATAGCATTTCCCAATTGAACCTTTGTTTTAGTCGTGAGATTTACCATTTGTGAGTGTGATTACCCAGAATTTTTGATTTGGTGAAACCAGTCATGAACGATATCAGTCATGATGAACGTTTAATGGTTTATTTATTTTTTGATACAATAATTTTGAACTGTGTCATTTATTTATCGATGTATAGGAACTATGAATTGTATAACAAACGATTGATGATTATTTTATTGGTAAACAACATTTACTTGAGTCAAAATACCTCTTCCTGTGTCCTTGTGATAAAAGAATGGGAACGTTCAAAATGCAAATAAAACGTACTCTCTTTTACGAATAGTAATTTGCATAATGTCTTCTTTATGTTGTACTGTTGCTTTGGATATAAAATGCTTTAAGATTTCATCAGAAACGTTAATATCTTGCTGTTATTTTTGAATGAAAACATTATGTTGTAGTGAAGTCAGAGTTAATTAATTAAATTTTTCAAGTTTTAAATATTATTTTTCTAGTAATTATTGAATTCTAATAATGATAAGCGAAATACTATACCTACATTTTATCAGATGATTATATCATAATATATACTAGTTGTTTCTGGCGCTTGTGCTACTCATATTAAAAATAAATAAAGTCAGCATTTTCGACTGTAACTTAGCAATTGCATGTAGGATCGATATATTTTTTTTACAAATACCTTTTTCAGAAAATTCTGAACAAAGTTGAGAAAGTCTTAAATAGATATATATGTATATCTTATAGTGCTTTATCTCCTTCCATTTCAGAGTCAATAAAAAACAAATAAACAAACAAACCTTGATTTTTATATATACGAGATTAAATATTTACAACCCGTATGGTGCCATGACCACGACACCAGAGCACGATTCGCCGTTCCTAGTTTTAATTTCTAGCAAGTCATATATTTAAATGACGTATTTAAATTTCTGTTCTTAGTCTAGGTATATTCGTTCTTGTCTTTCTGTATATTCCGTGGCACTCGTGGCGCAGGAAAGAGGGGTCCTTATAAAATGTAATCTGACAAATTTAGCCCTAGTAAAACAGTGCCTTATGCGCATTTTATTATGATGGTAGCAAAATAATGTTTGGACTGTTTTTTACAGACAAACAATGAATTTTTTTTTTTATGCCGTAAGCCGGCAAACGAGCAGACGGGTCACCTGATGGTAAGTGATCACCGTCGCCC
>DWJN01005579.1:0-11362 GCA_018248895.1 Carystus phorcus
CTCGCGCCACTATACTCGCGCCACTATACTCGCGCCACTATACTTGAGCCACTATACTCGCGCCACTATACTCGCGCAACTATACTCGCGCCACTATACTCGCGCGACTATACTTGACCCACTATACTCGCGCCACTATACTTGAGCCACTATACTCGTGCAACTATACTCGCGCCACTATACTCGCGCCACTATACTCTCGCCACTATACTCGCGCCACTATACTCGCGCCATTATACTCGCGCCACTATAATTGAGCCACTATACTCGCGCCACTATACTCGCGCCACTATACTCGCGCCACTATACTCGAGCCACTATACTCAAGCCACTGTACTCGAGCCACTATACTTGAGCCACTTGTATGTAACATACATGCATACATACATACACTGCAAGTTAAACATACACGGCAAGTTACTTTTAAAAAATCCAGTTCTGATGATGAGAACTGTGAGGAATTTAGTACTCCTCAGATATTACAGGCAAATATACCAATTTCGGTACTTTCGGAAATGTGAAGAAACTAGTAAGCCTGAAATATGAATATAATATAAATATAATATTTAAGTTTAGAACGAAAAGTTTGTTTCATAATTTTTAGCGCATTTAAATAAAAGCTTCTTTTTACTTTTCATTTATATTTGTTGGAATTAATAACGTTTTTAGTTTTTACTCGGTATTTGCTAAAGTTTTTTATTGAATCTTTTTCTGTGCGGCAAGGAACTATACGTTTGGGACTTCGCAGTGATTATAATCACCAGCGGAATTTGACTATAAGATAACCAAACCTACGTCAGAAAATAAAAGGGTTTACAACCCAATATTGGTTTCAAATATTATTGATTACTTTCACCCACGGCTTTTTTGGCGTTAGTTTCTTATACTCAGAAAAACTGAATTAAATTTTTTAGATGAAAAAAATTTAACATGGATATAAAAACGTGTCAATTTTATGTTTTTTGGATTGTATATTTGGTGCTATGCAAAAATCATTTGCTACCGAACCAAGCTAACTATATACAATAGATAGTGACAGGTAAAAATATTTGTAAGTATACTTACTTGTGTCTTTGACGTATTCGTATTAGTGCCCCACATAACGGAACTAAGGTATTCTGTTCTGTTTTACTTTGGCAAAGTGACAAAAGCCTAGAATCCTAAATCACCATCCTTATCTGATGGTGATCAATAGAATCAATCAGAGTTGACGGTTTAACTGCCAACATTATTTTACTTTTAAATTAATTGCCCAAACGTAATTATTTATTGAATCGCTGATGAATGTGTTTCGTAACTTAAAATTAAGCACAGCTAGTTTACTGATTTATTGATTTACGACTGATAATATCAAAACAAACACTATGAAAAATTGTTTCTCTAATTATAACGTATTGTGTTGAACATGGCCTGAATGCTATATTAATCCAACTGACACAACAGTAGAATGCTTACGAGGAAGGTGGTACAAGGATCGAACTACAATATCTCCAGCCTTTATAACTATATAAAGTGATTTTATGTAAGTCAAGATAGTAACTTAGCATTCGTTGCAACTTATCTTAGATATATAGGTGTATCATACAATTAAAGTGGTCGTAAATTGTTTAAATGGTTACCACCGTCGCGGGTATGACCGCCAGCACCCATTACGGTGCTGTCAATGGTTGCAAACGATTAGTTATTTAGTATTTATCGTCATAAAGACGAGTTATGTGGGGTATTTGTGTCAGACGCGGTCCTGAGCAAAGCGTGTCCAACAGGGTAATTGCGAATGTATAGTGGATTGAATGTTCGGTTTCGATTAATGTTGAGTTTATCTCTTGAGCTGGGACACAGCCCAGGCTATTCTGTAAGGTTTTAATAACTTACGTCATCATTTTACTTGCCACACAGACGCACGCTTCAAACGTCATAAACCACTATTGATGCAGGTTTGGATTAAGCACGTCGTACAAAGCACAATAATCTTTCATCTATAATTTTTGATTCCATTCTTCTATCTCTCTCGTTTCATTCTGAAACATCCAATATCGAAAAAGAATAAATCTGTTAAGAACCCATCTCTCCTATTTTAACGTCTAAATAGCCGAAAAAAAAGGTGAGCCACCGTATGATAAATGGTCACCGTCGAACATGGGCACCAGAAAGATAAGAGGGAAGAAAGAATTAAACCATTGGCTCTCAAGTACTGAATTCATAATAATATTCATAACTTATTCCAAGGCGAATCCCTACCATCGCCGATTTCTTTCGCCTGTTACAATATTCTACATGGCCCTTATCAACAAACAGGTATCTTTTTATATAAAGTACTTATCATTCTATATTTTATTTTTTGTGGACTTCAACTCAGATATGTAATTACATATTAGAAATAAGTTTAATTTTTTTAACATACATATGTGAGATTTGAGGAATGAAAGAGAAATGGATTACTCGTGATAATTATAAGATCCCACTGTAGCAATTATACAACAAGGTTGGGTGTGTATGATGCTTTTGGTATAGTTATTTAAACGTCAAATTCGGTAAGTAATTTTATATCTTAGTTTAATTTAGCCGCTTCTTTTTGGATATTTCAAATGTTATTAAAATAAAAATATGAACATTACGAAGTAGCAGTATGATATATAAAAGGAAGCTAAACGTTTAGGATTACGCATTTAACTATTACATAACTTAGAGAAACTTTCGGACAAGCGCCGCCCATAAAAAGCTTTAACATGTCACTTTACAATCAAGCCCTTACTTGCTCACCTGCATATAAACTGCGCTCACTTATTAGACTGTTTAGCGAGGATACCGATTTAAATATTACGGTAAATGCATAGGAACCGTGAAACCTATAAAAGTGCACGAAATGCATTACATCACGTAGATTTCACAAGACAACCTTTCGTCAATTATTCAAACTGATTTATACGTGGGAGTCCGAATGCATCTGAAGAATAGACGGCGCGTTGTGTTGACTACATTCTAGGCATATCTTTTTGAAAATCAAGATGTGCTCGATAGGGAGTAAGAGTGATAAAACGTAGGAATCATTGGACTTTTATTAGCGTTCTTGGTTATGTAGAATACACGTGTAGGTATAATTTAATGTAACTAGGTGGGAAATTAGAACAACGTAAATGACACCGTAGCAAAGTCAGTAGTAAAATTATAAGTAGTTTGTTGGACAGTTCTGTTATATTTTTTCCTACAATAATTTATACATAATAATAATTTAAACATTGCTTTTAATGTTATAAAGAATTTTTAAACAATTATACAAAATGTTAATTTTATAGTTAATTTTTCATGAATATATTTTTATAATTATTACTTCATACTAATTTTTAAGTTAAAGGAAATATACATACATGTTTCGAATAGTCCTTTAATCCATACTTTCATTATTTTGTCTTTCGTAAGTTTCAAAGTATCTAGTCAGTAATTAAGCCACGAATGTTTGCTATAAAAATTTTCTGAGCTTATTTGTTATCATAACAATATTTGATACAGATAACACTGTGTTCGACGTTGTTAAGAACAAGTACATTACATAAAGTAGAACAACACCGCGCAGCTTTCATTTACAATCAAACAACGTACTTAATAGGTACTTAAGTAAGTGACTACATACATACTAATTAGATAAAGATTTATTAATGTACATTGGCGGCGACTGACAATATCTATCGATCTTCCCTTGTAAACAATATTCTTGTACAAACATGGTCTTCGTTTACGCAGAAGTCAGATAAAGATTGTCGCCTTATTAAGATGGAACGGTTAATAACATACGGTAACAAACTATACATACAAACTGTATGAAAATCATTTTGCGCTGTTGCTCGATTTTATTTTATTATGCTCGTATAAAGAATTAAGTGGAAATGTCAATGGCAATAACCGGTCAAAAATTATTATTTAAAATCTTCAGATTAATTAAAAAAATATTGTGATTGCGTAACAGAACTTGTGACCTGCTGAAAATTAAATGTAAACTGATATAAATATATTCTAATTCGGAATAAAAATTCAGATCAGTTGCTCAATTTCAAAATAAAATATCTTAAAGACTAGTAGAGCTACCAGCATAGCTTTTCGCCTCGTTTTCTATTAGGCTGTAAACGGCCGCGATCTAATTTTTAACGTACCTACCTAGATAGTATTAAAATCTGAGAACGTTTAGGTGGGAAGAATTCACGAGATGCTAAGTTCGAAACCTAATATACTCAAATTCTCCTAAAACAAGTATGTAAGTAAGCACATTCTTATTGAAACTCATAGTGCGTAACATAAATTGCAAGCAATACATGTGGTAATCTATAGTTTTCTAGGAGGTTTCTAGCAGGAAACTTTAAAAGCATATTTCATGAATATGGCAGAATAATAGCATATTTCATGAATATGGCAGAATAATCTTCTTGTTTAATGATCGCCACATCAAGTTTGATCCGAACTCTACTTGTAGACCATATCTGAGCGCTAAAAAACGGACGGTCATAATTCTTCAGGTTTCTACATTTTCTACGGTTTCTATTAGGGCAGATGTTCGACATTGCGGATAAAATGTAATTTGCAGAAACTGAACATACCTACAAGTAATTGCAGAAGGTCTCAAGACATTATGTTAGTAAAATTCAATAGGAACTTACTTCGCAAGCATTTATGTAATACGTCATAAACATTATTCAGTTGGTGTTCTATAACAATGAAGGTAATAATAACATTAATAATTTATCTACTCCATACGACATCAGATTATTAAATAACTGTTTATGTTACGAGTAGCTCCATTGAATAACAACAAATACACGAAATACATATTCAATTATGTTGATAGAAAAAGTGATAGGAAATTATGTCATTACTAATAAGAAATTAATAATTTATGAATTATTATGAACCAGTTATTTTTGTAAATGAAAATTTTTTGACTTATACAAATTCACTCATACATAATGGACGCTTAAGCAATTAATCGTAATTATATTTATTAGATTAGATCCCTGGAGATCCATCATGAAGTAGGTACTTACATACTTTATATTTAATTCCATATACTCGTATTTCGACAGTAAATAATCAAATTAAATTCCATAATGAATAAATGATTATATCTCTATCATAATAGTTTAGCTAATCCCTTAGGAAATCTCGATAATAGAGCCACGTAACGGGTACTATCATGCACATGCATTTAAGTTTTTAAGATGATTTGCTTTGATGACTTGCCATTTGTATCCTCTAAATTACACAAAAGCTTCATACCAAACCTTTCTTTTAAAACCTTGGAAGTTTCAAAACTAAAGTGAAGTTATTCTACAGTTATAAATCGACCAAAATACGTGTAATAATTTTTGAGACTATTGTTTACAAATGGACCGTTTAATTCTGTCCTATAAATAGTATTTCATGACCTTATTTCGCAATCGCTACCATTAAATACAAACAACGAAACAAATCGATACAGACCTTGTAAATCGCAGGAGACACCGCACTGGATAATGTCGATGAAGATAAATAGAATTGATGTTGATTAGTTTCCAGTAAAAGATACAGTTAGTCTAATCGAGTACGCAAGTGGAACCTGCGGGCGCGTGACTGCTTTCCAATTAATCAAATCAAGATTATTGATTGAGACACGATTACCAGTGCGTGGAGTCGCCTACTCGCAGACTTGGTATGCAAAACATGTAGGTGACAGTTTCAATATAATTTTTTCTACGTATTATAATCTCAATGTTTAGTTCCATTTAACGTGTATTAATTGCTTAGTCTAGTTTTGAAACGACAACCGGTTGCGATGGCGTAGCTTTTATTATATTGGGACTAGTTTAAAGTAAAAAAAGGTTACTATTGTTGAACCGTTTTTTTAGGTAAATATAGAGTAATGAGTAGTTAAGCCTCATGGTGATACTACTTGTTAATAGGTATTGCCGTCCATGGACATCAGGGGGTCAATGACACTGAAGCGTTGTCAGTCAAGCAGAAAACATAAGAGCAGCTCATTAATTGTAGCTTAGACAATATAATAAATTCATTGCTAAAATACAGATTAATAGGGTGATAAAAAATATGTAAGCTGTCCAACAACCCTCCAGTCTGTATTGGGGTATGTATCTTTCGGAGTACAGTTAAATCTGGATGGTTTCGTCATTTTAGTATTTAGCACTTGCGTATTCATCTATTCACTATATTAATGCCTGACCAGCTCGTAGCATGTACAACGTTGATTTTAGATAGGTAGTTGATGTTAAATTAGAAGATTTTAGTGGATGCAATGTAATTACTTAACATCAAAGCCCGTTACTGGCATTAATTACACTTTTCGCACCATTGCGCTGGCATTTGATGTACGAGACGACAGAGAGCCTAAGGTTATTAAGCACACATTACATAACATTTTTGAGTTTCATAGGCAAAGTATATGTAAGTTAGATGAACTGAACGCATATTATATTAGGTAGATATTTGTTTGATATTAAGAATGTGGCATCGAGTTTTGTAATTTATTGACGTACAATTTAAGTTCTGGGCTAAAACACGAAAATCATTTTACCTGTATGTGGTGTATAGATTTAAGGGGCTGCATACATCTTAAGCCCAAGCTATCTGCCCTGTTTGTGGTGCGCTCATCTTAACAACGGAACTCCTCCGTTTCTTTTATTACTTGTAATCTACAGAATGTCTTTGGTAGGCGATATCAACAACTTACCTTCAGATAAATCAGCTGTCTTGCCTGAAGCTTTTGACATATCAGTCCTTTTATTACTAGCGGCACAACTCTGTTATCTTTCTAGCACAAAAATGTTCTCTTGTAAAATAATTTCCATGCACGAAATTCAGTTTCATCTACAGTTTCATAAATAGTTCCTTATTCGAAAAATATTTTTTTATTCAAAACTTTTCGTAGTGGCCAGTTCTAAAACTTTCAGTGTGACCTTTGTATTTAAATTAATACGATGTTGGTAAATATAAGATGACCACAAACTAATACACTTGCATAAGGCCTCCTTCTGTCATAGATAAGGCCAACACTACAATCTATTCCCTCGATAAGAATCACAATATGTATTTATTTATATTCTGCGTTTTGGAGTTCTCTAATATTCAACTTAACTTCATCAATAGATACGCTTGTCTGGCTTTAAGTCTTTTGTATTCTTGGCTATCTTTTTACTCACTTACTTATAACACTTTAAACCATGATTTTGTATCGGGTGTAGTTCATAGTGAAAGAGGCATTAACATAATTAACGGGTTTGCCCTTTCCTTCCGCATCGATGTCGCTCTTTGAGTTGTGCGATGTGATAGAAGGCATCGACCACTTACCATCACGTGGTGTGTGGTTTAACTTTACTACATTAGATATAACGAACAAGGCATCTAATAGAAATAGGAAATCCTAGACAATACCAACTTAAAGGTCAGGTTCAGCAATACTTTTTGAAGCAAGTAGAATGAGACTCTCAACCTCTATCGCTCTCCATAATATCTGGTATATTGTATATTGATCCAATTGCATGCACTTGCAACAACCTCTCACCAGTCCCCAAGTTTTACTGGCAGAGAATGCCATTAGGTAGGTCATCCCATTGTACTCCTTAGGTTAAGGTTGTTACAAAAAAGAATAAATAAATAAATACACTATTTGAATGCTGAAAAATACTCTTTATTATTCTATCAAGTTCTATGACAAAATATATCTTAAGATATTTAGATTATAAATAAATACATTTTCTTGTTTGTGTTACTCAGAATGTGGGTCGTAGCTGTCACGCCTATTCGTTGTCTTTCTATATGGTCCCGCGGCATTACATTCTCTCACCGGTCAATCCTTTGTATTCCCAACAATAATAGCTTCACAAGTGGCGTCGTGCCTGACCATTACACGTTGAAGATGGTAATAGATTCAAACTAACTTCGAGGCGAGGAAAATTACAATATGTAAAATGAGGATGTCATTTAAAACAAATGAGAAACTTTAAGTAGGAGATCTCACTATAGTCTGTATTAAAACATATCCAAATTGTTTATATCCTGCTCTACTACTAACTATTTTCACTTAACATTCGACCACAGTTGTGATATGACGAAAACATTGATATACATTTTTTGGTCAAATATTTTGTAGTCTTCGCTCAAATTTTAAAAAGGTTGGATTTAGTTGTGGTAGACTACATAGATAATATTATTGTAAGGTACTGTCTATTTATTTTTTATATATTTTACCTGATTAGAATAATAACTATCTTCGCATAGATTGTTTTTACCTATGTTCCTTAATACTAAATACGAACAGACGTTAAGCTCATATTGTTTATGTTGATTCAAAATAAAACAATTTTTTTAATAAATAGGCTTGTACAACAAACCAGAGATATGCAAATGATTAGAAGCCTTCGAAATCATACAAAGCTCACATTATCAAATTAAATGTTTCTTGTAGATCTAATAAATAACATTTGATAATTTAGGTCTTATCTAATGAATGCCGCTTTGATTTATTGTCTTTGAATCTCAGATTCTATCTAACTGATAATATACATATACCATCTAGTCAATACCTCTCACATGTTGTTGGGTCAAAACATCGGGCCTAATACAATTTGGCTGAATCATTCATAGCTACGAGTATCATACATGCGCATACACTTAAGTGAAACATATGAAATGTAATAATTTTCTCATCGTGAAGTGAACAAAAGAAAAAAGTTTATTTAAAAAAATAGACGCAGCATTCTCGCTATATCGTTATTTATATACCTTAATTAAAACTATAAACATTGTATTGTACCAATAATTTTGGCACTATGACGCAAGTGATGATGACGAAAGATTAACCAATCCATTCTTGAGAGACATTACAAAGTTATAGAGACGATAAATCAATCCACTGTTTGACCACACACGAAGAATTCATTGACGTACGCGAAATTACATCGCTACGTTAAATTATTGCCTATTATTAACGCCTAGACGGTAGACAAGCTACTTTGAGCCTACACAGCTTTCAACAGAGAATACTCATTATTATTCTAAGGCGTATACTAGTTCCAAAAGAAAAACACACTATATAATATAGACATGAAATGGTATAAGATGGTCTATTTAGCAAAAATAATAAGAGTTCTGTGGTCATGCAACATGTTGTAAAGAAATGTTCTGGTATGAAAGAGCTCATAGTCCGGTGGCTAGTCCGGTGGCTTCAAATTATTCTGGTTATTATTGTAGTTAAGTGCATGACTTCTAGAAATAAAATCAGTGCTTAAGCGTCCTTGGTAGAATTCGTTAAGCCTTCAGCCCTGTTTATATTGTTAGATAGGCATTTCGTTGGTAGCGTAATATTTCAGTTTCATAAAAGTTTCGGATATTTGTCTTGGTCCATCGAACTGCATTGAAAACCAGCGTGATGATATCCGTTACCAGGCGTGAATAACTTAACAAATCGAAAATGCACGTATTCAATCCAGCCGTTTTTAAGTTTAAGTTTCATCTGTAAATTAGGATTTTATGATAATAAATACTTTTTTATCTGCATGTTTGCTTTGAATTTCAGATCACTGAATTAAACAATCCTAATGTATATTCTGTATTTAAAAATATTTTTGCGAGTCGACTTATCAACTTATTCACGTCTGGTACTGGCACGGATATAGATTCAACATATACCTCTATTAGATTCACCCTAGACCTCAACAAACGATCAGATTCGCGGCCCGCAACGCAATAAAAAGCGAAACGCCAATATAATGTAATAAACGTAATGTGGTCATTTGTAATAAAACATTTATAAGATCCTTCTAATCAGTTAAATGTATCTAATTAGATATTACAAAGAGTTTCTCATTAATGTTACAAGCACGTCGCATGCTTACAAGGTGAGGCTCCTCGTCACACATATTCTTGGGCACATTATACATTAGGAATAAGGCATCGGGTATGCCGTGTTTACCAGAATTGCCTTTGCTTCCCACACTGCTAGAATTTCGCGGTTTAAAAGATTTCTCACACTATACAGACTTATATTATAAAAAACATATGCAGCGATTTGATTCTGGTAATAAATGAAAATTGTACTCTTTTTAATTAAGTAGTAGGTATTAACTACTAGTAAGATATGATTTGATAAAAAGAAGATGTATGTATTTTCATAAATAACATAAATTAAATTTACATTGCTTCGCCATCGTAGAAGGTAGAACTTTCAAGGTGCCTGTAAGATATAATACAAACAAAGTAATTTTTCATCAGCTTGCAAACAATTTGCAAATTGCAAGATTTTTAAAAGCAATAAATATAAGTCGATAACATCTTATGAACAGTGCACTGCCGGAAAACGAATGCCATTACAAAATTCATTCCAGATAACACGTGACATAAATTTAGTATCTCGTTGTCTACAGTTCATAGAACTTGAATTGTTTGTATGTTTGTTTATGTACGTAGTTGTTTACATGCGTTCGAGACGTGCATGAGTCAATCTAGAAAGTCATTACCTTATCACTCTGTCCGAGTAATGCCTTGCGGAGAAATGGAGGCGCTTGGAACGCATCGGGGACGCATTCGCTCGGAGATACCCTTATCTGGAGAAGCCACACGAGCATTGTCCATACGTGACCAATAGATGCATTTATTGATTAACATTCCTGACCTTTGCGACGTAAACTTGCATGTAATGAGAGTTATCTTTACTGTTTTCTTAATAAATTGAGTTAAGTGAAAATTACTGCATTTAATAATCAAATTAATTACTCGGTACGTCATATTCGAAGTAGATCGCAAAAGTAAAATTTTACCGGAGATAAATATCACTTAATTCGTGGAGCCGTATAGAAAAATGCATTCGCTGTTTAGCGTTTAATAGAATGGTCACGATACTGGTACTAATAGATTTTTCTAACGCTTTTAACATGGTGGATCATGACATTCTACTTGCCACTCTTACTCAACTAAATTTCTCGCCCACAGTTCTAGCTTGGTTTTCTTCATACCTCCGAGGCCGCCAGCAGGCCGTCAGAGTTGATAACACTATATCCAATTGGTGTAGTCTAACCTCTGGCGTGCCCCAAGGCGGTATTCTCTCTCCGATACTTTTCTCAATTTTCATTAACACCCTCATCACGTCTCTTGCTTGCTCTTACCATTTCTACGCAGATGACTTACAAATCTATACCACAGCTGACGTCAATGACATTGAGGGTGCCATTAGGGGTATTAATAATGACTTAAACAATGTCAGTATTTGGTCCCAGAATTTTGGCATTAAAATAAACGCTGCCAAATGTCAAGCCATCGTTGTTGGTAGCTCCCGTCAGTTGGCTAAGTTAGACCTTAATGTGGTTGCACCTGTCATGCTTGAGGGTTC
>DWJN01005580.1:0-11362 GCA_018248895.1 Carystus phorcus
TGGTGGACAATGCCATTAGGCATTAAGTTGGCCCTTTGTTTCTTCTGTACGAGGTGACATAAATTTAAATAAATAAATAAAAAATAAATAATGCTACAGCTAATAGAAAATGAATAGATAAGCTTCTTGTTTCATGATCAATCGATCTTGTCAGTGATGTTCGATTACAATTATATACATTACATTCGACACTATTTAATTTTATAAAATACATAATGTGAACTAATACTGATGTAACTAATAATCATCCTCTGCATATCCAAATGTTATAAAGAAGAAATTGAACTTTGTCCGACAGATATTTAGGTCATTATGGGACACAATCAATTAACATTCAACCAATTTAATATTAGATTACATCAATATGCCGAAGCAACGGGAAGCACGTTTCAATTAAGCGTTGTATTATTCTCGTAATCCCCTTTAATTTCCGTCAGGTATTCAAATAATTATCATCAAAGTGCTTACAAATTCCTGGTTGAATAAACTGTGATGAGAGGAGATTATAGAAAAGTATTTTTTTTTCTATAGGCAACAAACATTGCCATGGAAAGTGATCGGCCTGGACATCAGTAAAACTTAACACATAAATAAAATGCATTGCCGTTCAAGAAAGAGGAAAGTCAGTACTTAGACTTGCTAAATCAATTAGCATTATTAAAGTAGTTGAACTTAAAACAAATTTAAAGAAACAATTGCATATACTAGATCAACATATTCAACTGTTACTCAACGACCATTTACCCGATAGATATAATTTTGGTATATATTACCAGAATTCTGAACAAAGTTGCTGAAAACAGTATTCTATCTCCTATGATTTCAGCGTGTATAAAGGACAAATAAACAAATAAACATTGATTTAATGTATATATTTTATTGATGTATAATATACATAAATTAAATTTCTAAAAATCATGACACTAATTGTGCCTTCGTAACACTTTTGAAAAACTATCCCTTAATTCTCATATTCGAAAAATGTGTACAAGGGTTTCGTTTCTTTTTTGCAGTAACATAGAAATCTGCCTTGTCTTGGCATTTGACTAGTACTCAAGTAGTTCAATCTTTGGCATGTATTGGTCAATTACTATTGGCGTCACTTCAGTACCTTCAACATTATCAGCAACATCAATATTAACGTGTTTCCCAACGAGTTTTTAATTGTATCGCATCAAATTAAGCTCCCAATATAATAATCCTTAAAGTAATCACTCGATTTACGATACACGTCCATTATACAAATTAACAAAGTAGAATTTTATTAATTTAATGCTATTGAAAATTGACAGCTGTCTAAAGAAAGCCATTAATGAAATGGTAATAAAAAGAAAATTAATTTCTTTTACAAGCAATTATTACGTTAATGCAATTATTTAACAGGTCTATTAAGGGTTTAATTAATAAGAAATTAACGGTAAGAGTCCAGATAAGTCTATATGTCTAAAGAAGATTGTCTTTAAATTTAAAGGTTGATCCTAAGCGATTGACCGAGTTAAACAACATGGTGAAATATGCTCTTGGCCTCTGTATTAAATGGGTTGTAGTGCTGAATATCCTACTATGTTTGTATTCATGTGCTGAATTATTAACTGAGGAACATACATAGCTATAAAAAGAGTCGCTAAGGGATGAGAGATTCACCAAAAGTTATGACAGACAAATAAGAATAGTGTAGCACATATTTTTCTTTGGATACACATAAACTATATGCACCAAAATGAACATGTTTTTTCTGTTCTTGCTTCCTTTGAGTCAGCCGTAAAATGATTTGTGGTGTTTCGGCTGAGAGCTCGTGAAACAGTACTACCTTCCTTTCTTCTTTCATTC
The DNA here is from genome assembly GCA_018248895.1 of Carystus phorcus. NCBI lineage: Eukaryota > Metazoa > Arthropoda > Insecta > Lepidoptera > Hesperiidae > Carystus > Carystus phorcus. The sequence goes on from DWJN01005580.1 coordinate 1,831, forward strand.
CTTTTCTGTTACGGCACTGAATACCTTTTGTGTCGCCGGTGTCCATGGGTGCAATGATACCATCACATGACTCTTCTCGTATGTCGGCTATTTAAATAAATCTATAGCAATAATCTTAATAACATTATCATTATTATTATTCATCATGAGTCATTATTTTTCTGTGAAGCTCGCCTGACTATATGCCACTCTATTGCTTGGACTACCCGCGAAACAATTTGTCATGTTCCGGCTAGGAGTTGGGAGTCAGAAATTTCTTTCTTGACTCTTAGTCAGAAACGCATCAATGACGCCTTAGATATTTCTGATGTTCACAGCCAACGGTGACAATTTAAAATTGGCCTATACTCGTTTACAATCAATTTACATAAAAAATAAATACTGAGTTATAATATCCCGTTTGCCCGCGGCTTCGCTCGCGGTTTAGAAACTTTCATCCCCTATTTTATCCCCTTGAGGGTAGAATTTCTTAGCGGATTTCTTAGCTTACGTCATAACATCTAACTGCATTCCAAATTTCAGCCCGATCAGGCCAGTGGTTTGGGCCGAGCGTTGATAGATCATTATGTCAGTCAGTCATTCATCTTTGTGTTATACATCTATATTTAGATTTAGATGTCTTCAAGGCAAGAGTGAATAGTCGTAGTTGGTACACCTAATACATTCTTAATGTATTAAAAAACCAACAATATCGTAATTTAACAAACATTGCAGTCGCAACAGTACCAACATGAACAAAAGGGAATGCACTCAGAAATAGGCGCTTTTTTTTTATGGCCACTGATATTACGTGAATGAGCTTTCAAAATGAACTACCTTCAATTAACGATTCATTAGGTATCGTATGCCATATCTTACCATGGCTCGAATATAAATTTTGATTAAATACAACTGAAATCTCAGAGAATAAAATGTACTCTCGGCAGCGATCCTTATCGAGGCGTGAAAAGGGTTCGTTCCTCCAGGCGATGTCTTAACGCCTGTAAAGGTGCTTCATTTAAGGGAAATGAACAAAAACCTTAAAACCTTTCCGAGTTCATTGTGTGCTGTTAGTTGGCTGGGTTGTGGTCTAAGAATTTTCAATTCTTTGTTAGGAGTAATATCACCATTTTTTCTCTTCGGGAAACTTAGGATCTTATCTTTTAGTCTTTTTTTGTATGCCGTTAGCAGGCAAACGGGTCACCAGATAAGTGATCACCGTTGCCCATGGATATTAGTACCATCAGGGATGTCACCAATGCTGGCCAAGAAGGAAGCGATGCACCCGTTTCTTCAAGGACCCCATGTCATAGCAATGTGGAAACGGTGATGCCGGAATTTCTTTCCACAGTTTACTCGTACGCGGTAGAAAATGACGAAAATCCCTACTGTAGAAGAACGCCCGGTCACGTTTTCAAAGTCATTAAAACTTACAAATTAGTTGACATTCTTTAAGCTGATATCGTACCTAAAGGTTCTAAAGAACACTCGCATATAATAATGTATATAGATGAAAAAAGAAGCGTATCCGTTGCGTATAAAAAATCTCTTTCAGAACGAAACAATAAAACAACTTGAATAATGGTTTGCTTTCGGATAATTTTAAGGCAGACAGATCTAGAAAAATAAGTCATGGAATAGTCCCTAAGTATTAGGACCAAATAAATGGATGTAATGCGTCGTGAATAAGTACTTTTAGATGGATTTACTCTCACAATGAAATATACGCCGGAATCCCGGGACTCGGGAGACGATACGTCATGTGGTGACAATTCTTCTTATTGCCACGGTTTTGTACAAAAATGTTTTACTGGTGTGTATTGTGTTATGTTATATTTTGGCACACTACATTCGTAGGTTTAGTGATATATTATTAACGTCTTATCCACGGTATTGAGTAACTATTGTTTTGTTTATTTATTTAATTGAACATATAAGCTAATCATTTCATTGTATCACTTTGTCAGCCAGAGTTCTCATGGATTATAATTATCCCACTTATTAACTAACATACATGTAATTCTTTAATAATTAAACTGTATATGTGTATGATTGTATGTATATATGTATGTGTATGTCTGTATAATATATGTATTCAGATTTATGATTATTAGACCATGTTTGAATGACGACTATTTTTTAGTCTTTGTAGCAGTTTCACAAAACAATTTTTTGTGTAGTTTTTTAATTGGTTTATTAAAAGGTTATCCTGTTAATATTGAATCCATAAACCGAGTTTGTAACTCCGGCCATTAACTGTTTAGAAGTTCCCTCGTAGGAATACGATCTCGGCTGCAGAAGCAGATTGTAGTAGAAATCATATTTAACGATTATATTATTATTTTTTAGTTTTTCTACATTCGCGATTTCATGATGTAACAGAATTCGATAATTATATTGTAAATAATATACATTGGTGGTTCGCGTCGATCTTAAGTGATCAACGGAATTAAGCAACTAAGGGCGCGGTCTATATCTAAATGAGTGACCGCCAGTGGCAAACATATCTTGAGCGTTTCCGTGCTTCGGAGGGAACGTTATGCCGTTAGTGTCAGTTTTAATCGGACGTCGGAAGCCTTCGGGAGGCATAAAAACATCCCACACTTGAGTCGGACACTATCTCCAATACGCATAGGAGCATCGTGGCATAGTATGCTCTGAGCCTCCTCAGTACTGTACTCCTGTACCCTATAGTAAGCTAATAATAAAGCCTTTGTAAATAGTAACTTTTAAAGTACTTTACTTTACGAAGTACCTAAGAGCCTGACTCCGAATAAATACTTCGTAGCCACTTACTGAGAAATATCGTTAACTCGTAGTTTACTGCGGCAAGTACGAAGCCGTGACAGAGGGCGGGCCCCGCATATTGAATGTTGCCGCCATAAAGCGCAGGCTACTCATTCAGGGCTGTTTTAAATGACAGTGACAAAGGACTTTAGAAGGGTTTATCGTATTTGCGGAAACAATTGTACCTACTTGTATTTACGCAGAAAAAATATATTAAATCGACGTAAAAAACATTCTATAATGTTGACTTAGTAATTTGGCTTTTTTTGGTTAGAAAACTCATATATTTAAGGATATATTTAATGAAGATGTCCTAAAGAAAGGTCAAGTGAGAAGCTTTTTAAACCAGCGAGCATGTATGAAAAGAGTTATGAAAGTTGATGAAGCGAGAGAAGTATGTCAGAAACGTAGCAAGTTGAAGGAAGTGGTCTCTGCCTACCCCAAAGGGAAAAAGGCGTGATTATATACTGACCGATTGTCTACACTACTGATGTATTGTGAAAAGCTTGAGGTTACGTTTATTGTTTTTTTTAATTGATTTCACAAATGGTTTTCTTTTTAACTTCGAAATAAAATTTATTGTAAAACACGTTTCTATTAAAAACTTTTTTTTTCAAGGATAAACGGAAATTTAAATAAAAATAAAAGATTTCTCTTATTTCCGCAGCTATGTAAATGCAATTTTAATAGCATTTTTTATTATTTAAAAGCATAATGTTATGTAGTACCACTACATAATGTAAATGATAAATTTGATAACGGTGCCACAATCATTAAAGACTTGACTCAGACATTGGAAAAATCATATCGACTTTAACCCAACCAATCGAATTACGAGAAAGTTAAAAGAACCTTTTATTCTAGGTATCTTAAGGGTTGAAAGGTAAGAATCGTACACAGTTTATTCGCAATAAAACGTAAAATGGTGCTACAAAATTTCCGACTAAGATCGTAACATGCTCGTAATACGAATATTCGCTTTTTATAGTAGACATAAGGAAGGAGCGTAAAATATGTTTTTGGGTAAATTTGGATTTGAATAAGAAAACTATTTGCGTTAAAACTATTTTTAACTTTATTTTTATAGTAGACATAAGGAAGGAGCGTAAAATATGTTTTTGGCTGAATTTGGATTTGAATAAGAAAACTATTTGCGTTAAAACTATTTTTAACTTTACTTTTATAGTAGACATAAGGAAGGAGCGTAAAATATGTTTTTGGGTGTATTTGGATTTGAATAAGAAAACTATTTGCGTTAAAACTATTTTTAACTTTACTTTTATAGTAGACACAAGGAAGGAGCGTAAAATATGTTTTTGGGTAAATTTGGATTTGAATAAAAAAACTATTTGCGTTAAAACTATTTTTAACTGTACTGATTTCGTAGTTCTGTTGGTTTAGAGGTAAGCAAGAAGTTTCGAGTTCGATTTTCAAACTAATATAAGTAAATTACTGTTCTCAAGTTAGTTATTTATAATGAGTTAAGAAAATATCTTGGTTCATTTTTTTATGAACAGGTAATGTATGCACGTAGGTGTAAGAGATTTGGTAAAGTTTACGTGTATTTGACACTGCAAAAAGCTAAGTTTATAGTGTATTTAATTTAAACAATTTAAAAAATAATAAATCATTCAATCATAAAAACCTGGGAATAAAATGCACAATCATTTATTCATATACAACCATTACACAGGTCGTTTTTTGCTTTTATCTCTGTATACCTTACATGAGATAGAATACATCTAGAAAAACTCATTATCACAGAACAAAAATGTACTAAAACTTTGCTATCACAAGAATAAGACAGTTAAAAATTTTTATCACTATATTAATATTGTATTTATAACAACTAGTTATCTGTCAGAGAAAGACGCGTCAAACTCGGTCCAGCCGTTTCAGAGATTAGCTGGAACAAACAGACAGAAATACAAAAATGTTACAAAATATTTTCACATATTTATAGTGTATACATACATATATTATGCGTTCAGTAATAACCTGTTATTTTAATATTACAACAGACACTCCAATTACATTTATTTGTAAAGATAATATAGCGAAGTAAATAGCCATTGTTTACATAATTATAAGGGTGTGAGCATGTATTGTTGTAACATGCTTAATCTACCATCTCATTACAATTTTGTAATTACACGTCTACTGGAAATGATTTATCGAAGTAGTTAACCAACATTTTGTGAGGAAATATTACAACCTTGCATTAATTTTTACTTAGTTTCGTTCACGTACAATATGCTTATTACTTGGAATATAAATAGTTTGGGAAAACATAAATCTATGCAGAAATTAATATCTAGTTTAGTTAGAACAGCTTTGTCATCTTCACTTGTCTGAAATTGATGTCTCCGCAAACCTTTGGACGGCTTATTTCCCAGACTTAAGCTACAAGGAACCTTGGAATCCTTGCATCTAGTGGTAATTCGCACCAAAGCAATTCTTAATGTAGTAATAAGCCCAGTTTTGGTCGTGTGTGTTAATCCTCAGATTTGGTCAAGTTCAGACAAATGTAATTCTCCCATGGAATTAAAAAACAAAACGATAGGTAGTTCGATTTTTGGACACATCGAGCTTTTTGGTGATCCAGATCTGATAAACCAACTTGCTAAGGGCTAAGCGGAGAGAGTTTCGGTTTCCAGTAAGATACATTTTGGAGAATGTCCATAGGAATTGTAATTCCGGTGGACGAACTAATTCGTTCATCCCTGTTTCTGCATCGAACGAACGTTTATCCATTTTTTTGCCATGAACATCCCAACATGAGAAGCTACCGCTAAGGTTTGCAATAGCTTACCAGTGAAGGCATTCCCGCTCAGTTTTCATGTGGGAGTATTCCAGATTACAGTAAAGCCTATTACTAACGTAATAAGTTTATTATCCTCATCTCCGCTTAAGATGGAATGGAGGTAAGGAACTTATGTTAAGTAAACCTCGAATAATTGATGAATGAGTGATTAATGAGCCAACTAACTCCAAATTTTATATGCACTTCAGTATGAAGGTTTATAATAAAGTCCAACATTGCTACCCTGGCAACAACCCAGGATTTATTCGCAGGATATATTACACATTTGATCGAATTTGCCAGTAGTAAATTCTCCTCCACCAATGCGCACTGGAGCAGCGTGGTGGTGTATGCTCTAAACCTCGACAGTGGTGAAGAGATCCTTGCTCAGTAGTGGGCCATTAATGGTTTGAAGACAATGTATTATAATTTACTTCAGTGAAGGAAAATATAATGAGACCTACGTATGATTTTTCCGTAATTATATCTGTAATATATGAAGTAAATCATATCGCCCTTAACGTGAGAAGAGATCAAGCTGAGCCATGAAGAATAATTATGTAATGATTATCTTTTTATTTCACTACAGAACGTAGTTATCCATCCAAACATTACTTCTCTTTAACTACGTACAACGTAAAATGCGAATGTCCACATAACATTTTACGGTTGTTTGAATTGCTTACTAAAAATATTCAAGGTTCAAAAAGGTGAAATCTGGAGAGCCCATTTAGATTCCACCTACGTAGACATTAACTTACAATTGCCTGAAAAAATAAACGTTATTTTTGCTCGAAAACTTCAGTTATTTTTATGTTCAAATTGTTATCTTGTTATTTCGTCGGAACATCATGATTGTGGTTTATCCAGTTATTTCGAGCGGAATAGATTCTTTTGTAAATTACCTGGGGCTTTAATAGACGTAAATAGAATTGTTTAGTATAGTTAATGTTTATTGCGTAATGGTAACTATGTCTGACAGTCATTCGAAAAGTTCTGGGATCGTTTCCCAGCGGAGCAGAAATTTGAATGAAGAGTTTGAATTCCTGTTCTCGGTCTGGGTGTGTATACCTTGTCTTTGTATGTCGTCCATAACACCCACAACTCATGGAATCCTAAGTGTTGCTGTGAATGTATAGGATTATTTATTTACATAGTTTACTGGCTGACCCAGCAGACTTTTGGTAGATATATATTTTTATAGGAACTTTAATTTAAATTTAAGTTTACCAATGTGCGGGTATGTTTTTCAAACGAGATTAGATAAAACAAAGACAAGCGCCATCTATGAGATTCTTACTTAAGCCAAATAGAAGTAATTTATTTTATCTGTTACAAAGTTATTGAACTTATAAATAATTGCAACGCTTTATCCTATAAAAATGTTTAATTTGTAATAATAAACTATGATTTAACAGTAATAAAAGCTATCATATCTATTAAGTTAGACAAAACTATATACAATCTGCAAATTTCATTAATATCGGGTTAGTAGATACCGAGTTAATTGCGGGCAAACATCATAAACACTTGTCAGACGTTACTTTGTGGAAATCGATTGTTATTAAGTTAGCATTTACCTAATTTCCAACAAATCCCGAGCAAAATGTATAATGATAGATATATGACAAATCGCAAAATAAAAGTGGATTCGATAACAGATTGGTTATTGGTTATACTATTATGGTTGCCAATATAATAGAATGGTTCAATGACAAGCTACACATGTTTCATAATAATAAAATAAAAGAACTCATACCCAAATGTAGGAGACATCTTGGGTTATTGAAGACAAATATTGCGTTCATATGAATATACCTGAACATATTTACATAATATGAGGATATACAGTTTTGGATTATAATCAAGACATCTAGATTTTCTTGTTGGAACATATACTGTATAGGGTTTCTTTAGTAGGAAACTGGTTTGTGCACCGATTTCAATGAGTATATATATTTGTAAGCTGGTGCTTGGTGGGTTTTCGTAATAATACGCGTTTATTTGATGCGATTGACTTCGTAAAATCGAAATATTTATTCGTTTCTTATTAATATATTATCTACAATACATATTTAACAGCAAATTCATACCGTCATCAGGTAGTTCCATATTCCGTGGACAAGTAGATAAGGTGACAGGTAATAGTCTCAATACAATGTAATCTTCATAAAACAATAATTATCATTCACATAAAATAAAATCATGTAGCAATTTCTTGACAGTTATTTTATCACCACGAAACAAAAGTTAAAAACCAGTAAATTAAACACAGATTTAAATGGATGCAATTAAGAAATCGGCTATTCATCGATGACGTGCAGCCTTCGTTTTTGATCAAAATCTAAGTGTCAAAAATGGCTGCTCATTTGACGTTCCGCCAAAGTGATAATCATAGCTTACTCTCGTCTAGGATGATATTGCCGTCTCGATTGATGTTGGCACTACAGTCGCGCCGTCATATTCATAGTTATCTCACACCTCAGCTAGTTAACCTATAATAATATTATCAGTATACTTAGCGTGGCGTACGATACACTGATCTATAAAGCAATCCATCACCTTATGTTGCCTGCACGTATTGTAATATGTGTCACATGATTATGGTGTTGCCTCTTTTTATATAAGCCATGTCAGTTGTTAATGATCGATCGAGTTTGCAAAGTTGGCAGTTTCCTAGGAACCACTACTGGTAAAATCACTTAAGGGCTTCTCATGTTAAAACTTCCAAAGTTTCTATCTTCCTATCGTAATGAACATGTAGGTATACCACAAACATTCTAATAAATATACAAACAATACTGTAGACTTACTATTTTATGAAGAATTTCCTGCCGCGTTTAAACTGTACGGTGTAACCACAACAAAAATAAACGCTTATATACTAATACATCATTCTGATTCCCTGTGTGACACGGATAACACAAATAATAAAATAAAAATCATTTATTCGGAGGAAAACATTATAGAGGTACCAAAAACAGTTACTTTAAATATAAGTACAGAATTAATAGTTACCCCCGAAAAGGTCCATAGCAATGTTATTCCGATTTTCAATTAACGAGGCAGCTCAGTCGGCTGTTCGCGTTGCAGATCCGCAGTAAAAAAACAACACATTACTAACAGTAATTCGACTGAGAATCGAAGAATCCCTAACTTTACAAACAGGTTCATTAATCAATAATACAATGAAACGGTTCATAAATAATATTTAAAAAACATAGTCATAAACATTCTCTCGATGCTAGCGAAAATTGTTACTAATTAAACTATTTAATACTCCAGTAAACAGCTCACATCTGTACATAGAAATTGTAAATTAAACATTTAAAATAAACATAGCTCAATTACTACGCAAGGACTCGGTGTTCTATTGTATAGATGCAAACACAATTAAAACGTTGGGCTCTCCTATGACCTGTCTAGTTAACGATCTAAGCCCTCGTGGGTTATTTTTACTATGCCCGATCAATAATGGGCATGTTCTTACACTGATAGATATGAACCTGTTATTAATTATCACCTCAAATTAAAACTTGGCTCTTACAATGGCTAGGCTAAGGCTTGTTATAATCATCATAATTATTAGATATTAATTGAAAAAGCGTTATTGATATTTGAGTAAGTGATTTGAAAATAATCGTTTATCTGTCATTTATTTATTGCGTTACAAAGTAGTTGAATATTATTTGATTTCTTGTTAGAACTTCCATACCAACCTCGAGAAAAGCATTCAAATAATTTTGCCACTACCGGTCGTACATTATAATACCGACCGCGCCCGCATTTTCTTAAATCGGTAGATGAATTATGATGCGAGTCGCTTCAAATTATCGCTTTGTTAATGGACGAAGGGAAAAAACTGATTTCAGTTAAATAGTGGCCTATTGAATATATTGAATATTTCTATTCCCAAGTCACATGCATCAAGTAAATGCGCATTATCAGGGATAATTCAGAAAC
>DWJN01005581.1:0-11361 GCA_018248895.1 Carystus phorcus
AATTTTTATGGTTATAAAAATAGTTCTTAAATAATAATTTATATGGCAAAACAAAGTTTGCTGGTTCATCTAGTTTTTTATAAAGCCGATGATCAGATAGGTTCCGTCTACCGAGACATTAGGTATTCCTATAGGATTTACTACTGATTACTAGATCAGTGACTAATCTTAATAGCAATATATTTTTCGTTTTATAAAATATGTATAATGTTACTGAGGTTGTTGTTTGTAGTAATTTCAGACTTTCGTTAAGTGAGCTGTAAGTTCCTAAGACGAAATAAATAATTTGACTTTAACTTTGACTTATTTAAGATTAACATTACTGCAGAATTAATTCTGGAAAGCTACAGCATTGACAATATTAATTAATATAACTACCTTAGAGTTATAACGTGGATGGCTGTTGAAAATTTTATAATTCCAATACTTGTTAAAAATTCATTTAATTGAACACAGCAGGAAGCTAAAAATGAAATTGAAATATTGTCTATAGTCAGACTGAGGAGTCGCAATAATTGATGAACACTTAATAACGGTTTATTTTGATACGAACTTCCGCAATAATTAATAGGCGTTCGTTGGAAATAATTAATATTAAATTACTCGTACTGCAGTTTACTAAATGGAATGGTTTACATTTTGGAATAATAATTTGATGTTACTATAATATATTGCATAGAAACCTGATGATTATATCATACGTTTATAATTACATCTTTATTCTTCTGTCCATGCGTATGTCACGTACTGCGTCTAATGACCGTATCTGTGTGTCTGAATTAGAAGGAGCCTAAACATTTTGGATTAATTTTGATTATTTATTTTGTGTGTTTAAGTGGATTCAAAAATGATTGAATAAATTTGGATTCGGTCGCCTATGGACACCAACAGCACAATTGGCGTCACCGATGTGAAAGGAAGGTACTTCGTTATGCGATGATTTCAACATGACTAGTCGTTTGGTGACTGATTTAAGCAAGAGAGTTGTAATCAGCCAGATGGACTTCACGGAAAGATAAAAATAACAATAACAATATTAATGACTTAATAATAATAGTAATAAATAGTCATTATATTAGTAGTAGAGCAAATAGAAAAAAGTAGATTTCGATTTTAAAAGTTTAATAGTGATCAAATCGTTATATTTTTTTCAGCCAAGAACCTATTGGCAATGAAAGGGTTTAAAAAAAGCAACAACCTTGTCCCTTTACTGATATGCTAAAATGAGTTAATGCATCTAATAGATGTTATGTAGATCTTTATCTAAATAATATTATTTTATTACGTAAAATAAGGGAATATTCGTGTACAGATTACTTTGTTAACTACTGATAAGTTTGGAGTGATATTAAAAGCCCGGTCATGAAGAAGAGGTATCGGTTCTTGTCGACTCTTAGCCTGGTCTTCCAGTGACATAGGCCGTCCACATGAGCACAGATATTCTAAATAACTAAGCATTCAGTTATCAATATTCTAAGCCTATTATCATCATGTTATGACGATATGCCGCATAAAGCTTCAGTATCAGAAAACGATCAATTTAGCGTAGTCGATCGCGTCTTAAATAGACTTAATTGATTGTACGATACATTGTGTGAGATAGCTCGTGTCATTTATTTTCCGGCAACACGCTTGTCCTCGTCGTCTACCATAGTATGTGAAGATTTTAGCCCGCACACGCCCAAAACTTGAAACGTTTGCCTTGTTAAATGTATTTTTCATGCGCTAAATAATAAATTTACTCATAGTATATTCTTGTTCTCCTTGATCCTCAATAACGAGGAAACAACGCAAGGAGGAGCACATATCTTGTGCTTTTACGTGCTCCGAAAGACACATTAGGCCTTCAATCCCACTAAACACGGGAGCCACTAAAATCACGTCGGAGGCCATCGGGCAGCTACAAATTATTGCCACTCCAAATATCCGCACTGGAGTAGCGAGATGGTATTCTATAGGCCTCTTTATTGGTGAGGAGAGTTTTCTGTCCTACAACGGCTTGAACGAAAGCAATAAATAAATTGAAAGACATTTGATACGACAATGTAGCTGTTCTCATTAGTTTTAAATCGATGAAATTTATTTGTTATAAATGTAGGATACATGATAAAAGTTTTGCTGGCAAAATTTATAGAGGAGCGTTTGAAGCGTCAACTGGTGCTCACGACTAAGGACCTTGAGGTCCTTTGAAATTAGTTGGGTTCGTCCGAATAGAATCTTTGTGTACAACCTTATTTATCGTTTATAATTATATGTCTTAAAGTATCATTCAGGGTCATCGCTATATACAATTTTAAGTTTAATGTTCATGTTAGACAGAGTTAAGCAACTGCAACGGTCGGTACCTGGATGGGTGACTGCTGGTGGCAAAAAAATTCTTGAGCGTGGTTAAATCTAGATTCGACTTGACATTCGTAACCAATCACGATGTAAAAGTGTAACTTTATACTAAGAGGTTAGCGTGAACTTCGTAGCGGGCGCGGTCTCTTAAATTCCCGTGTGTTTACAGAGATATTCATTGTAAACAGAAAATGTATATTTTTTCATATAGTTACCGCATCCCATGAACATCGTCAACAATCTGTGGGGAAATTGTATAGAGTAACGTGGGTCAATGCCCTCAGGAGACGACGTAGACCTACGGAAAGTAACTTGTATCGGCAGAATTTATACATTGCGGCAAAAATATAGCTTCAAGTTGTTTATTTTGTGATTATGGTTTGCGTATTGTAATTGGACTGATATGGAAGAAAGGATTACACGTCACCAAGAGAAAACTAGGATTGGGTTTCGAGGAGGGATAAGTTGAAACAAATTTTGGCATATTTTTTCTATGACTTACTCTCAAGCTTTCCATCTGGCACAGATAAGTTGATTGGCTGACTCATCCAAACACATGTAGCTAGGTATATTGGTCCGCCATGTGCTGTTCGAGGGGTTCAAGGTTCAATTCACAATTTGACAAAAATTTGAAAGTTTAGTTTCAATGCTCGTTCTGGGTGTAAATTTTTGTCTTTGTGTACTGTCCATGGCATCCGCGACACAGGGAATCCTTTTGTGGGGCTGTGAGTAATTAACGTGTAAAGGGTTATTATTGACTTAAAAAAAACCACATTTAGCAACGTAATCCTCTTCTCTTGGCAGAAATTTAAACGTTTAGTTTAAATGCTTGTTCTCGTTCTTGGTGTATATTTTTGTATATGGTCTATGGCATCCAAGACACAGGGAATATTAGAGCAAGGCTGGGAGTATTTAGCGTATAAAGTGGTATATTTATGACATGCAATATATGTGGGTTGGTAACGTATGGTCATTATACCATGATGCGCTGGAATTTTACTCGGATTGTTTTTGTGATATTAAAGTTTTAACTAGAAAGAGTGTTTTGGTATACATTACTCATTTTTAGTGTGGGTTGGATCCTTTCCGTTCATTTACGTCCTATTGACTTAAAAAATCCACATTTGACAAATACGGTCAACGGAACATATTCTAAACAATCGAAAGATAAACGTGCATCAGAACAATGTTGCCAAATTTCAGAAAGCAATCTCCATCCAAAGAATGAGTATCAAACAATAAACATTGCAGAGCGTTTCCGAAGCCATCTTATGAAAATGAAATAATGATATTGCTTTGGCATCTCTCCTTGTTTCCTAGCAAGATGTCTCCGTGAGTTAAAGTTTAAATGTGCGATGCCAAGTGTCCTTTGAACGTTGATTCGAAAGGAGTTATTGAAATGGGACAAGACGGCGAGACGGCTTGCGGTGTAAATGATCCATGGAAGTAACGAAGCCAGTTATTTGGTAACTACAACATTTTAAATAGTGCTTTCCTCTTTTTCATTCGACATTACTACTGCTTAAAATCGGAGAATGTCTGATACTACTTGATATGTATAATTTTACACAAAACAAGGTAGTGAATACTCTTAGCAATACTCCAGCTTTGTGTCTTTACTTTATTGTAAGGTCCAAAAGTTTAAATAAATAAATATGGATGCTCCATTCAAACTTTCATTTATAATACAATACAATAACAAGCATTTATAATATTAGCTAGTTGTACCTGATCCACGTTGCTACGCACATTAAAATATCTATTTAAAAAAAGTCAGCATATATAAGGACACATTAATTTTGTTTCTGTTTATTGAAGTGCTGTTGGATATACATATGGGTAATATTAGTCCAATTGATCAGCAAAAACTCAACATTGTCGACTATAACTCATCAACCGTGTATCCGATCGATAATTAATAAATTATACCTTAATCTTTTTCAGATAATTTTGATCAAAGTTTCTAAAGACATCAAAACTATCTCCTTCCGTTTCAAAATCCATAAGGGGTACAAAAAATAAAACTTAAACAAAAAAAACACTGATTTTTATTTTATGTGAAATTAGCAAATACAATACATAGTTACAGTAACTACTATGTACTTATTGTTTTTCTAGGTACAGTTTTAAGATTTTTACGCGCCAAGCTGGATAGAAAATATTAAGTCCTAAAATCTATTAGGATTCTCAAAATATACTTAGTAATTGACTATATTGGGGCGTATTACTAACCCCAATCACGTCCCAGTTACCAAAGATATCGTAAAAGTTGAGAAAAACTCGTCTCTCGTCTGTTTTCTTGAATAACCTCCTTTTATCAAAGTTCAATTATGATGTCTTTAAGTCAAGAGTGAATAAGTTCTACTAAGTTAATGCGCTTTACCACCCAAGACTACATCACCGCTTACCATCACGTGAGACTGTAGTCAAACATTAACTTATAATCTTTATATATAAAAATTAATGTTTGTTTGCATGTCCTTTATACACTCTGAAATGGTAGAAGATAGAGCAACGAGGTCTTTAGCAAATCTGTTCAGAATTCTCTGATAAAGGTTTTGGTACCAAAATTATATCGATTGGACAAAATTATATCGATCAGTTACAGTCGATATGTTGATTTTTTGATAGGCGTAGCAACGCGCGTCGGGTACAACTAGTTAATAATAAATACCAATTCTGTCGAAGTATCAATTTGATTTACCAAAGTCGCAATAAACTACAAGTAAAATATTATCTATACTAATATATAAAGCTGAAGAGTTTGTTTGTTTGTTTGATTGTTTGAACGGGCTAATCTCAGGTACTACTGGACCGATTTGAAAAATTCTTTCAGTGTAAAATAGTCCATTTATAGAGGAAGGCTATAAGCGTTCCATGCGTGCGCTGAGTAAACGGTCAAAGTTACTCAAAAATCAATATTGTTCCCCTTTAAAAGATCTAAATAAAACTCCGCGATAGCATATGTCTAGCTTTTAAGGTTAACACACTATAACCATTTATATGGCAAAACAAGGTTTGCTAGTTCATCTAGTTATGTTTAAAAAAGGTAAGTTGTGTTTATTATCTTTACTTCATCGTATTTCTTTTTTCATTCTTAAAACATTTTTATTCTGAATAGAACCAACCAACTTTTTCACGATCCGTTCAATTCTGAGCGCTGTGCAGCCCTAAAAATGCATTCAAAAGTTATGGTTTATGTTTCATTTTTAATGCTTGCTTCATTTTCATTATCTAATTGGGTTTCGACAATTGTAGCTCAAACACTTCTTAACACAAACAGGCCGCTGGGCAAAACATAAAATTCGTACTCGAACGCCGCGCACGCGGTCACGTCACCGATACTTCATCGATTAAAGACCTATTTATTTTGGCTTTTTTGTTGATGTACAAAGATTGGTATCTTGTGTGTTCCACCATATTGAATACTTATAGAATGACTTTGCACAGCTAACCATGGATTGTCTTCCATACTAAACGTGTATATAATTTTTTAGCTCAATAATAAGCTTCAAAATTGAGTTGGAAGATTCTACCCCTACAAAGAGATATATACACACTAGCAGACGCGTTGCTGTGAATAAGGTTTACACATTCAATTTAGCAGACTAATCACCTTACACCGCCATCTGTTGAAATCTTATGCAACTAATTCTTTTTAAGATATTACTCAAATAGTTTGAAATAAAATAATATTGCGACTATAAATTGAAATGTAGCTTAGACATCCTATCTTTCAAGCTGGATCAAACTGCAAACGGTGTGCAAGATTTATATATAATTAATATATATATAGTAATGATATATATATATATTAAGATTAAGATAAGATAAGAATATTGCAAGTTAGATAAAAGCTTATAAAATACGGTGTAAATTAAGCTGTCTCATTCTTTTACCGGCTTATTCCTATATACATTTCTTTCTCTCTTTTTACTTTATATCAATTTACAATATCTTAGTTGAAATGTTTATCCTAATAAATTGAATTTTTTCACTATTCTATGATTATGACAAATAACGAATAAATAACCGAATGATACCTATGGCATTATACTAACTAAATATATTAATTCTATTCTTACTTCATTTCTTGTCTATGATTCAAGAAACTCAAGTCAATGTCAAGTGTTAAAATATGTCAAAGTGTCAACTGTCAAGTCAAGTAAATAGCTACCTACATAGTTTGTTAATTTTGGTTCCTTCCTGGAAAAGATTGATGACTGGATGATTATTTTGTTGATAAATTCTTAGAAATACGCTGTACAATGTCACACGATCATTGGAGTCCTGTTTGAATATTACTATTAGAAGTTACATATATTTTTTGTGTTTGTTGAGTTCTTTAATTTGAAAACTAATGCAAGTTCAGCAAGTGGAACAAGCTTTGGAAGCGGTCTTACAACATGAGTATAGGAGTAGTGTAGATTTAGATTCTAACTGCAATTTAACTTCCCGTGCAGAAATGGAGACTCGCTATTACGAAGGCTGTGGCCGTGAAGGTCCTATTCGTTGCATTTTTCTGGGCGAATTTCATCCTGTAGCTGGTCCAAAGATTTCATGCCAGGTGAGTTGTATCCAAATAATACTTTCTTTCCAGACGTTGCTGATGAACAAAAAACCTATAATTGTTTCTTATTTATTGTTAATCATATTTCCTATTATTTAAGTCGTAGATTTGATTTCCTTCATAAGTAACATGTGGCATTTTGGAATACCGAAAAAGTTTTAATGCTAATATATTGGGCAGATCTGTTTTTCATACGAAAATAGATTATTTCTTTTATAATTTATTGTAGTTCTTGTTACTTTTAATGTTTAACAATTTTAGTACAACAATAATAAGGTTAAATTACTTTTTTGACTGACTCACCAATGTCATAACACAATTTTGTATTGTATTACATTTACTATTAGGGAATTTAGGATAGCCAACTGTAAAGATATCTACTACAGAGGTTATTATTATTTGTTTGGTTTTCAGTTTCCTGAGGACTACATATCTAAGGAGGTGTTTGATTCCATAAGTGCATATATCATACCCAAGCCTCAGATCCAGAAATGCACAATGACCATGTAAGTTCCTCAACATGGATAGCATTTTAATTTATATTAATATACACATATATAAAAGTTTTGTTAGTTACACTAATTACAACTCAAGAATGGCTGAACCAATTTTTGTGTTTTTAGATTTCCCTTATTGATTATGTGCAAAATATGTTTTAATTCAAATTTGGCTCTTTGATTAAAAGTCAATTCTATTCAACCTTCGCATCATATTTAAATAAACAGCATGCATATGTTTTATTTTCTCTTATATCATAATAATAGCTTATAGTTTGTGCTTGTTCGAAGTATTGTTAATTACCGGACTATTTTATAGGTATTGTTAGTTTTATATTACATGCTCCAAGTGTTTTGCTATGTACATAACTTTCAATACTGGTTTAATTTTGTGTGCAGTAACGCTCTCGGCCACAAGATTTTGGGGTATCCAATCCGCATAGACAACTCACGGTACGAACGCAACGCTTACGTTTTCAACCTATGCTTTGTCTGCGACAGCTGGTCGAAGACCGTGCAGTACGAGCCAGTGGTCAAGAAACTCGGCGAGCACCTGGTGAGTGACCGGCTCAATCACTTGTCCCATCCAATCATATCCTTCATCTTTAAAACAGCAAATTAGCAGAAATCCATGCGTTTTATTGTCAAAATTTTTAGCTAATTTTAGGTCCAAACCAATATGAAACTAAACAGTTTATTACAACTAAAACTAGCTCAAACCCGACTAAACCACAAAGTACTCAAATTGAGTTGGTGATGGATCCCCGTGTCGAAAGTTTTGTCGACAACATTTACCGACTGTTATTTAACGAAAGCAACTGATGCTGAGCTGACTCACCTGCCTCATTTAGCGCTTAACTTTCATAAAATTGTGTCACTAAAAACCGAATTCCCGATAACGGCTCACCTTGCTTCTCTAAACCTGTCACGTACAATGTATACAATTCATATCATGAGCAATGAAATGTGTGTGCGCAGAAGTTTCTATATAATAATATAAGCACAATACAATGCTAATAAATTATTAGACATTTTAATGATTTCATACTTTTGAATCGTTTTTACCAGCGTACTGGGGGTTCCATTAATTAGTAATTTATTAACTTATATTTTGCATTGCTTGTATTGTAATACGGTAACATTTGTTTGTGTACACAGACAATAATGGAGGAGGAGACTCGGTTCGTGTCGAACGGGTCGAGCAAGCTGCCTACCTTGTTAGCCCATTTGCTGCACGATTTGAACACTTACAGAAAGGCCACCCTAGTTGGTAAGTTTGGATTTTTTTTTAATTATATTAATGGTTCCCTGAATTTAATTTACGGTTCCCTGCTAAGCTACAAGCTACAACGTTGGGCTTCAACCAAAAAGGTCGCCTGTAATGAGTGTTGAAGTTTCGATTGGAAATACTCCAAATTGTATTAATTGAACACGTGATGTTGGGTGGTAGCTAGCAGGATAGATTCACCGTTAATCAAAAATTATGTTGGCATTTTGGCAATGTTATTGCTACCCTGTTATACTGCTATCTTTAGCGCCGAGAACTCCGTCAATAGCGATATCATGACGCTATCTTCATATTAGTATGTTCCCGTCAAGTAGTATAAATAACGTGGCGCTACGGTCCATTTCTTAACGAAAAGTCGAAGAAGTTGATTATTTTCGAATAATTTTGCTCCGTACTGATATTTATTTAATCCGTGACATGATGTCAGTTGACACGTTTGATTCCTGTCGTTTGTAACCAACCTACGTGGTTTTTTATTCTTGATGCATTTGATAAAATTATAAACATGGCCGGTACAATTAACACAGGATCCTCTGGCGACTGTTGTAAATGGTGAGATAACTAAAGTTGCTAGTTACCATTCTACATAATGAGTGTGTTTTTCGTTTCCAATGCTGCCTAGTCTAAAGATTTTGTATGTTTACTTGTTTGCTGATCAGTTTTAGCACGACAAAGTATTTTTTGAGTTAGACATTAAAATACACTTCATATTTTTTCTCTACAAAAATATTGACGCATTAATATAGCTTACGGCTGAATGTATGTCGGCAGTTATTACTGCTAATCAATTATAACCAATTAGCAAGTTAGCAGTGACGTATGGCTAGAATGGCATCCACTGCGAACGAGGCGACTGACGGTGCCGAACAAATTACCGTCGACCATCCTACTAATCGCATTTCCGTTTGTAGAGCATTCGTTTCTCAAGGGCATCGCGTGGATACCGTTGTAGTGATGTTGATTAATGTACAAATTGTAATCAAAGAGTCTGCCCTGATTTATTCACAATGTGTCACATCGTGAGCGAGATTTCTAAACTTGCTAAAGTCCCCCCTTAGTGATTACTTATTATATTGATATCTACACTACTACGAAATTACGAAGAGATGTCGATCGAAAACTTTTGATGCTGAAATATGAAATTTAATGAAATTATTAATTGCATGACCTAGGTAAGCCAAAGGGTTTTTTGCAATTCGACCACACAGAATGCAATGTACTCCTGAAAGAATATATTTTTATTTACAATAGTGAACGTTGACAACTAAACACTTCGTGTATTCTGAGGTTTTACATTTATGAAAAATTTTAAAGTTAATCTTTATATACAAAAAGTAAAATGTTTTGTACTTATCACCCTCGCTTAGCCTTCGCTTCCTCACGTCGAAAACATGTTTAGACAATATTCTTTACATTTAATTAGTTATCTTTGTTAACCCGTTTTTAACACGGCCAACAAACGTGCAGTGAAATGGACAAAAATTCAAAAAATCATTGTTTGGAATCTATTGTGATAATTAATAGTTTTTCTCAAATAAAGAAAAAAAAACGTTATCTGTGTTATGTACCTTCCATGTACCGTTAAATAAGTGTTTTACATGCTTTATTTTTAGAAAAAGTAAAACTTGGCACTGTCATCTACACTATATTCCTTATGTTCATAAGCTCCTGTGCTCAAACAAAACAAGGAAAAGTGGTTATGAAACCAAAGAAAAAACGCATGAGCGTCGTCTCTTTACACGTGGGAACCTTGCCTTAATGTAGAACGCGTCTAATTACTCGATTTGAATAATTTATTACAAATCAACTCTTGATAGTTACAACACGAACACAAAAAAATGTGCTGTTCATCAATATCTATTACGAATAAATAAAATTTATACCAAAATAACTATTTTTGTCTGTTTCTTCGGCTTATCTCTGGAATGGTTGAATCGATTTTGATGGGTCCTTCACCGGCATATAACTGATGTCACAAGGAATTTAAGCTTTTATTTTAGAATTCTAAGTTATCAAACAATAACTTGTTAAATTCGCCGCGAGCACAGCCAGTATACGATACATTTATTGTACGTGACTAATACTAGTACTTTCAGTATCTAAATATGTATATATAACTCAAAGGTGACTGACTGATATAGTGATCAATCAACGCACAGTCCAAACCACTGGACGGATCGGGCTGAATTTTGGCATGCAGGTAGATGTTATGACGTAGGCATTCACTAAGAAAGGATTTTGATCAATTCTAATCCCAAGAGGATAAAATAGGGGATGAAAGTTTCTTAACGCGAGGGAACCCGCACCCAAAAGCTAGTTACTGATCTTTGTCAATGATTGTGACAGAGGGCGAGACGGTCATGCACTTAAAGGTGTTGGAGGTGCGGAACGATCCGACACCGGTGCACGACTTCGATGTCCCCGTGCTGGTCGCGTCGGTGGGCCTCCCGCGGCCGGGCCAGCCCCGGCGGAGCGCCCCGCCCGAGGGCGAGCCGCTTCAGAGCCAGGAACACCTCGACGTTGACGACGAGGAGCCCTTTGAGATCGACATGGACGACAACTGGGATCTCACCACCAGACAAGTATACCGATTCCCTGGCACTTAACAATTGTATTGAATTGATTTTCGTTGATATATTATTATGCTCCCACTTAACAATACTGTA